>WSZQ02096181.1:0-12061 GCA_019419845.2 Weissflogia rhopalogaster | reverse complement strand
TCAACCTTCCTAGAATTCGACCCCATAATATCTTGACCATTCCTTCACCGTTTCTATTGCACCCCGTAAAGTACCGCTCCACGGCCATCGATTCTTCACACGTCCAAACCACAAATCCACAGCTGCATATCTTTTCCATACCTCGTACCCAAAATCCCTCGCCTTGCACCAAATTCCACGCTTCTGACATCACGATTCCTACCTATCTCGGTCTTACCCTCAATTGTCACTATCAGTTCCCCTTGTGTTATTAATCCCCTCTACTTTCTAAGTTCTGTATAAATAGCTGTAAGATTCTTGAATAAAGTTCGCTACCGGTGCCGGTTTCAAAACCACCAACGCGAAACTGAGACAAATGCTTGGCATCAGCGACCCATGGCTTCAGGCTCATAATAAACTGAAGAGTACCGCGTCGGACAACGTAAGTAAATATCCAGCTGAGCTAAGTAACAACTTAGAGTTCCTCAGCATTTTTGGTGAGGATAATTAAAATATGAAAAGATTCATGTTAAATAACATGCACGTGATAAGAAATGCGAGACATAGGCCTTTGGTCTGAATTCCCAATTAATAAGAGAAGAAAAAAAAATGAATAAAGTTAATACTATCACCGACGCTGCTTAGAGTTACTCTAGTTACTCTAGTGAGCCTAAAAACCTCCGTAATAGATTCCTTGCCTTTCAAGCCTCGGTCGCTACTCCACTGACTTACAATCAGTACCTACAGTTTGTCGCCCATCACCACGTGGAACCAGTGCCACGCCTCCACTTCACTCGTGCATGTCGTTTGCTTGCTAACCGACCGTCGTTGCGCGAGCAGTACTACTAATTCTATGTCGCCCTATAATACCCTAGGATAGTGATGGGGAACCTTTTAAAGTCGTGGGCCAAATTTATATTTGTTGTAGTGGTGACACCTGGTTCATCAGTTCCTGTAATATTTTTACATGCCTGATGACTCATCCCAATAAAAGTGTTTCCATCCGAAACTTGCCTGGGGCAAGTCATAGGTTCGCCAGCATTGCCCTAGGATTCCTTCCGTAGAACCTGGCTAATACTTCATAACCAAACCTAATCCTTGTCCCCGATTTGATTACAACACATTGATTTATGGAATAAAACAATATAAGAAAAGAATTTCAACTTACTTTTATCCATTTTATCAGTGTATTTCTAATTCTATGAAGCCCTAAAATACCCTTGGATAGTGATGGCGAACCTCTTACAATCGTGGGTAAAATTTTCTTTATATTTGTTGTAGTGTGACACCTGGGTTTCCAGTGCTTGTAATATTTTTTACATGCCTCATGTAGTCACCCCTCTCAAAAGTGTGTCCATCCGAAACTTGCGTGGGGCGCGTCATAGGTTCGTCATCACTGCACTAGGATTTCCTCCGTAGAACAGGGTTAATCGTTCAAAGCCAAACCTAATCCTTGTCCCCTATTTGATTGCAGTAAATTTATTTATGGAATATAACAATATAAGTACAGAATTTCAATTTACTATGATCCATTTAATCAATGTTCTAATAATTCTATGAAGCCCAATAATATCCTAGGATAGTGATGGCGAACCTCTTACAATCGTGGGTAAAATTTTCTTTATATTTGTTGTAGTGGTGACACCTCGGCCACCAGTGCCTGTAATATTTTTTACATGCCCGATGAGGTCATCCTAACAAAAAATGTTTCCATCCGAAACTTGCCTGGGACGAGTCATAGGTTCGTCATCACTGTCCTAGGATTCCCTCCATAAAACGGTTAATCCTTCAAAGCCAAACCTAATCCTTCTCCCCCATTTGATTGCAGCAAATTTATTTATGGAATAAAACAATATAAGTACAGAATTTCAACTTATTTTGATCAATTTTATCTGTGTACCAATCTAATTCTGTGTAGTCCTTTGATACACTATGTTAGTGATGGCGAACCTTTTAAAGTCGTGTTTAATATTTGTGTTATATTTGTTGTAGTAGCGCACTTGGACCACAATACGTCGTAAAATATTCTAAAAGTCCCATGGGGGTCACTCTAATAAAAAGTTTATCAAACAATTATATATATGGGTCAGTAACTGTCCCGCAGATCCGAGATTCGTTAACACTTCCCTAGCCAATGGGGGTTTCAATTGGCTCAGGGTTAATCCATCAAAAACAATCCTAATCTTTGTGCCCAATTTTATTACAGCAAATTGATTTATTGAATGAAACAATAAAAGTACAGACTTTCAACTTACTTTGAACATTTTATCAGTGTACCTCTAATTCTTTGTAGGCCTTGGATACACTAGGATGGAGATGACGAACCTTTTGAAGACGTGGGTCAAATTGTCTTTCTATTTGTTGTAGTAATGTAGTGACAATATACATCGATTTAATTCGTCGAGACAGCATTATTCACATGTTAGTTCGTAGGTTCTGGGAATGTAATAATACTTCAAATGCCTCTCATTGATCCTTCCGTGCTACAGCTACCCCGTTCCTGTCTATGACGAGGTCATACCATACTGGTGGCTGCCATTTCAGGCATGGAAAATGCGTTTCTTTCAGAGCAAACTTCATATATGCATGTAATGTAAATATCCAACAATAGATATTAAGAAACCAACCTACATCGTATCAGCCAATCAGCTATCCTGACATGTTCGTTGGTAGGACAAGGAAATGATTATATTTCAAAAGTCACTTTTTCATCCTTACGTATTCCTACTCCACTTAAGGGAGAGGGCATTTTCTTTTAAAGTTTATATGTCTATATTGTGAATATCTAACAATAGATATTAAGAAACACCCAGAAACTTTGTCACAAATGATAAGTATATAAGATAAGAACATGTTGCCTTTGATTGCAGGGGTAACACTGACCCGTGGGTGGAACTGATATCCCTGATATTCATTTGGGGACCACATATTACTAAAATCACGCATTATTTTTCTTATCATATCCGTAAAATCAGCCACGCAGAGGCATTTCGTGTTCCTTGGTAGGACAAAGGAATGATGTATTTCCACTCCTCAGCTCTCACAGCTTAAACTAGTGCGTCCCTGAACATCCCGAAGGATGATTGAAGGAACACAGTGGAAACTCCAATCTTGAGAACCTGCTCCAAGAGGTGCAAACATTGGAAACAATCCACTCACCTACGCCATGAAAACAAATGTAAACCAATGAACAAATAACAAAATGTAAAAAAAACATGTTTCTATATAAGGGGTCTCTCTTATTTTCTCATGATTAACAATAAACAATACTTCGATATCACAAATAAAATACTCATTAATTGAGGGTTTACGACTTATGACCACGCCCACAAGAAGCTACAGAAATTGCCGAGAGTTCACAATTAAATCCTCAAGTGTTAAAATTCGATTTCTGACATGTTACTAAAATTCGCTAAAATATCAAAAAATGTATTTAGATGTGCTCAAACAATTGCTTTTCACGAAAATGTGTGGAGATCGGTAGCCTTAACGGTTTGAGAATTATCTTGCGTTTTCTGAAGATAATTCGGTAAAATATTATAGAAACGCGTACTGCGATGTGCTCAAACGACTGATTAACGACTGAGTTGTTTTAGTGCAACGGTTATTAACATGTTTTGGTTGCGGTTTAATATCAACGACAAACAGTTTAATCCATTCATTTTTCCGATGGGCGATTAGCCGGCACCAATAACAATTATATTTTAATATTCTGCTACAATGAAACTAGCAATGTACGGCAATAACTGGTAATTCACGGAATCATGTTTCCAACGGAAATTTTCCGTATCGCTTCCGAAAATATCCGAATCGTCAAAATGAATCGCTTATAAAAAACACGTCTGTCAAAATTACTGCTTCAGTTGTAGCAGCATTTTATCGAAATTATTCATATACTTTTGATATTTATTTATTGTACACCATGGAAGTCAAAACAGAAGTTTCCGATTACTCCAATGGTGAATCAGGAAGTGAGCAAAAGGAGAGCAGCGAACAGCAGTCTGACGGGTCCGAGTCTTGCGATAAGACTAAGGAGAAAGAAAAAGCCAAAGCCAAGGCGAAAGTTGCGAAGGAAGCTTCCAAGAAGACGAAGCGGGCAATGAAGGCAGATAAATCGAAATGTAAAATGTCAGCAAGAAATGGTATGTCTAAAAGGAGCAAGAGAGGGAGCAGCAAAAGTAGCAAATGTAAAAAAGGTAGAAAATCTGATCGGAATAAAAGAGGAGGGACGGGTGATTTGAGAGCAGCCATTAAACAAATTGATAAAGAAATGAAGAAATTAAAAGCTTGCATAAGGATGTATAAAAAACAAGTAAAGAAACTTAGGATGAAGTCCAGGGCAAAATCAGGATGCAAAGGCAAATTATAATTTGATGATGGATGGAAATTCAAGAGGTTTTCGAATACCTTTATGAAAATTAACCAGTATATGAAGATGATTTGGTCACACTTATTTTTTAACGGTTCGTATTTTTTGATAATTTTTTGTGAATGAAACAATGAATAAAGTATTCAATTCGTATATAAGACAAGGTTGTTTTCTGTCGTACCCTTATATTAGCTTGGCATTTGCAATTTAGAATTTGTGACAGTTTGAGCACACTTTACTTTTGGCGTAGAGATGTATGCCTGGGGTCCCATACATACCCCAGACATACATCAACTCGGAAGTAGCAATAAAACTTTGGGATGTATTTGTGAAACCTTTGATAACGTATGGTGTGGATGTGTGAATGGAAAACGTTACAAGGGGAACACACCTGGTTTTTGAAGGACTAGATGTGGTAGGAAAGATCAACTCCAGGGTGCATCGTGCTTCAGGAAGCAGATAAAATGAGGCTACAATCGGAGGCGGTGGCGAGAGTGGTTAGATATGAAAGTCAAGTGGAACGAATGGCGGATTATGGATTAAGCATGTGTGGCCAAGGTGTGATAGAAATTAGTGGAGAGAGAATAGAATAATGGCGTACAAAGCTGTAGGTATACTGGTGCTGGAGATATATCTGGAGGACGGGGAAACGATTGAACAGTTGGCTAGGGTTTGTGTCGCTGTGGTCGTTCGTCTCCACCAAATGTGGCGTTCGAGAGGTTTTTAATTTATCAATGTTTATCTAACTCGCTTGGCTCTTACTTATTACTCATCTAACTGCCGTGATATCTACCGGGTATAACGTAAATGATACTTACCTTTAATGACGAACATCTCTGAGTCGTATGAAGACGGCGCAGAGATTGGTGATGACGTGCTGACAGACTTCGGCTGGACTGGTAGTTGTCTGACTAGCTGTTGGGGATGACTTCGGGTGGCACAATATGAACTCACGAATGTTTTTAACTTAGCGTATATTAATTAGCAGCAAAGCAAAGTTACAACGAACTACAAACGATCACGTCAACTAACTATTCTGCGACGGTGGCGACTGATTGGCCGATGACGATTTGGACAGCGTGATGACGAACAGCGAACTGACTGTTACCGAACAGTCCGACCAGTGCTACTGCCCTTGGGTCATAGGTTTATATACTGATTTCCTCCCATTTGAAGATAGGTATTTTCTTGGTTGACTCATGGAGCGCGTGGCTGTTACCCGATGTCACGTACATCTTCGTTTCCGCGTATACCTTTTTAGTAGAGTTTGTATGCAATCTATGTGCTTCTTCGAATCACACTTTCTCGGTTGTATTGTTGACGCATTTTTTAACGTCACCTGTTTTTTCATGTTCCTGTTGTGTATGCGTTTTGGGACAATCAAAGTTTTGTTTCCTTTGTGACTAGTTCAGAGAATTATCCGCATTTCCTGTCAGTCACATTAACATCTAAATCTATTGGACATGTCTAAGTCAACGAGACATCCTAATCTACACAAAGAAATCTCTTGTCTAAACTTTCCAGGAATAGTTATCCAAAATTATATTGTAGATTCTTAATCAACTTTATCGTATTTGCGACAGGTTACCATTAATACCAGTTCGTATAACCCCGATTATAAACGAGTCCAGGTTATAGGAGACCAGCTTATTTTGGAAACATGGCGCTGAGCAAAGCCGAGAAAGAATGGATGGCACGAGCGAGGTGTGGATCTGAAGAGAAGGGTAAGAAAGAATGGATGAGTGAAGAATATAAGAGGTGTAGATTATGCATGGCTGATAGGGATATATGGGAACACATGATTAAGGAATGTATCGGAATAAATAATAAATGAAGAATGTGTGCGATAATTGGAAATGGAAGAAGACTGTGTGGGAAAATTATTATCTGAGGGAGGTAAAAGGGGTGGCAATCATTATGAGGATGGCGGAAAAGAAGAAGGGTAGTGATTGGCTGGAGATAGGGGAATGTTGATTGATTCCGGTTTGACTATGTAGTTTCTGAGTTTATTGATATTGTGAGTCTAGGGATATTAATTTATTTTAATTTTTCTTATGGTTATATTGATACTGTTTTTATATACATTCATACAAAGGTATAATATACAAACTGTTACATAATATTTAAATATTCTATTTTCTAACAAGCCATTAATTCTGCGATTCTACGTTTCTTCTTTTCTGCTATAATTTTTTTAACATTCCCAACTTTCCAATCATACCCATTTGCCACCTCTCATTCAGAGCCATACATTACCTCACCATATGCACCCAAGTATTCAATCCTTCCTGACACAACACACACGTCATATATTCTTTTTCCATCCATACTTTCCTCCCTTGCTCCTCTGATTCTTATCCATCATACTCATATTAATTTTATCTATATACTCCAATCTGCGATTCACGCTCTGAACCAGTCGGTATCTAGGATTGTACGTGCTGCTACCTACGAACTCCTGTCGGATTGGTTCCTCTACTCCTTGACCTATTTCCCGCACCCACGTCTCTAGGGCACCTACCTCCTTTAAGAAGTCCCTTACTGATATTCCTGACAGGCCTACTGACAGGCCGTTCTTCTAGTTATAATCTATTAATTCGTTCCCTTTCATACGCACCACTGCCATACCTTTCACTCTACATTCTAACCAGTTCTCCTTATACCTGGCCATCCTGTTTATCGTCTCCCATTTTATCTACATTGTTCCAATCTACTACAGCACTATATACCTAGGAGTTGATCTTTCCAAGTCAAGCAGATGCTTGATGAACCAGGTATGTTCTTTCTCTAGTATTTCCCATTCTTCCATTCCCCACACTTCCGCGCCATATATTCTCAATCCTACATTCCAATTATTACTCTAGATTTTAATCCATTCTACGATTTCCTCGCAATATATTCTTCTATAATTTATGTCGGAAATTGGTTAATCAGAATTTGTTCGGGCATTTGTCATATGTTAGTAAACGTTAAATTGTACTGTTTCCCATTAGGAAATTGTTTGCTACTTTGCTGATTATGTTTTATTTTGGTATACGTATAAATCTGTAGAGAGGTAGTGCTAGAGCCAGAAGATGTTATGTTTAATATTGTTGAAAGATCAACCATCGAAATGTTATACTACAAGAAGAGAGTATAAGACTTTAATTAGAGCCAAGAGCCAAGGTTCGAGGAATAATCGCTGCTTACAAAACTGCAGCATACAAAAGTTCGCCCTTGGGAAATAAAAGCCAAAACAAGCCTTCATCACAACGGAATATTAGGTACCGACTGCGAGAACCCTTTACTTTATTCACTAAAATCAGTATCCATCGAAATCTAGCTACCATAATTACCATTGGTATTGTCGAGTATGCAGTTCCGCCGCCTCTATCAAATGTTACCTCTTTACAAGGTGTAGCAGACAATGAGAGGATATATGTATTTCAATGATGTGAGTGCTTTCTCACACGAGGGTTTTCTTGGGGACACGCTTGGAGACTACTACATGTTGGACTTGCTACCGCGTTTACAGGGATACTGTTGAATACGGCGAGGCTAATAAGTAATAAAAAAGGACATAAAGAAAAAGGATGTCTGGAGCCGGATGCGCATTTTTGGCCTGACAATTTCTAGCTATTGATTTCAATAGATTAGTGAAAACTTAGCCGTTAGACGCATAAATATGTCTCGGTCGAGACGAGTCCGACTGAGAGCAATAAATCTTGGGGATGAAAGCGACGCTGGCTGACATTTTAGGCGCACCAGCTTGCTCGCAGGTGGTCTACTTGTCCACGACCACAAGTGGCGGACCCCCATGAATTGCGTGCGGAAAAGAGAGGCACCAGTGATGCATCCCAATTGGACGGGAGTGTGCTTATTTTATTGTAATTATTTTATTGGAATTTCTCGTGGTGGGAAGTTCTTGGGAGTTTGTATATGTTTAGTTTTAGGATTTTTGTAAATAAAAATTCAGTTATTACCCAAACTTTGCTGCATTTACAACTTCTTCCTCGACTTCTTCCTCTACCTCGACACATTAGACGTATCATTTTCCGAGTCTCCCATTTCCCAGTCTTTTGATTCCGCCTATCTTCTGTTCTAACCATACCTTGGTCTAGCGTGGCCTTGATACTGGACTGGACGACTGGACGTTTTTGTACACCTGTGCTTCATGGTGCTTCATGGAGAGACGTGTTTAGATATGCTCAAACATTTTCACTAAAATGTGCGTTTAAACACATCGAGAGCTTTAACGATTCAAGATTTATCATAAGTTTTCTGAAATGTTGGAGATAATTCAGTAAATTATCAGAGAAACGCGTGTATCGATATGAAGTCGGAATCATAATTGAGGACAAGAATAATGTGATCTGGTACTCGGACGCATCAAAAAAGGGGTAATGTTCCTTCCATAATGCTGGCAGAAATCATGGCAATAGAGTTATGGGCCCAACAGTGTCTCAAAAAGACAACAATACAAGGATAAATGCATCTATGTCATGACAGATTGTGAAGAGGCATTAACTGCCCTAGGGGATGGGCAGAGCAGGTCCAGAGTAACTTGGAACTGCAAGAAAGTGCTCAACAAATTGGGGTGAGGCAATAATCTCACAATACCCTGGGTGCCAGCCCACTAGGGCATTGTAGGCAACATTAAGACGGACATAGTAGCCAAGAGGCAACAGAAACTACCTTCCATGGTCCTGAACCAACCTGTGGAATATCAATGTCCACAGTGAAGGAATGGATCAGAAAATTGTATCGTTTTATACACAAGACATCCTGGAGGGGCTAAGAGGATCCTAGGCAGGCCAAGAGGTTGCTAAACGTATTATACAACAGAGCCCAGGAAATTATAAAGATGAATAATGCGATATAAGGCGATACTTGTTAGCCTTCAGACAGGTCATGCCGAGGTCTGGTACCACCTCTCTAATATTGGCACAGGCGACCTCATAAGCTGCAGCTTATGTAAATCGGAGGTAGAGCCGACCGAACACCTCCTCTGCACTTGTGTATCCTTGGCACCTGGGAGACTTCGAGCAGCTAGATCTCGCTGAATTCAAAAAGAAGTCGGTCAAGAATATTCTAGCCTTTTCAAAGGTAATCTCCGTTATTGGCCAATATATTGATCCATGCCCAATAGTTGGTTGCAATGCTAGAGGCGTTATCCGCCCAGGATTAAATTTAAAAAAATCGACGTGCTTAAATGACCGATTAAAGACTGAGTAGCATTAAGGCAACCTTCTTTTTGGTTGCAAAACTAAAATCAACCACACTCTTATTAATCAAGGCATGTTTGGTTCAGTGATATTTTCCTTTTAGAACAGCCATTTATTATTTCTACGTATTCTACTTAGGGACTTTTCATCTTTCTTTTAATATTAATATGTGGCGGTCAATCATTGCCGTACAAGAATAAATATCAACACCCACATGAATGAGTCTTAATCGATCCTAGACATTAACATCCGAAATGTCAAAATCGACACGGCGCGATCGCGACGCATGTGTTCCGTAGCGAACACATAGCTGACGCTTTCCCGACAGAAGTTAGACAACTTTGGACTCGGGCCACGGCAGCCGTCATCACCTGCGATACCATCTTCTGCAGCCAGCCGTCTTCACCTGGAGGCCTGGAGGCCACCAACGAGTTCACCATCTTCAGTCTACGGTCAGTTTTCAGTCAGTCTTCACTCAGTCCGCCACCAGAGAATCCGCCGTCACCGGGAGTCCTCACCGTGTCCCTAACCGGCCGCCTCTACCGACTACTTCGCCTGGATCTCCTCGTTATTTCTTTATTTCATTTCATATAGTAAGTAACCTTTATTGGCATTACATTGTACCTTTCATAATTCAATTAAACATTACTCTTTAAAATATAACAACATTAAACACATTTATTAAATTAAATGAAAACAATAACAAAACCAACTTAATGAGAAAAAGAAAAAAAAACTACATTCCTTCTCGACACCGTCCTATGGGGTTGCCCCCTTCTTCTTCTTCTCGCTCCGCCGTCTTCCTCAATTTAATGAGAAAAAGAAAAAAACACTTCTCGACACTGTCCTATGAGGTTGCCCCCTTCTTCTTCTTCCCGCTTCGCCGTCTTCCTGAGCCATTGCTTTCTCTTTCACACCCTGCCATTCTCTTTCAACCAACCTTGCACACTCTTCCCCGCATTCTTAACCTCCTGCGCCCATTTCCCTTCCAGCCCAATACATTCATTCGCCATATGGTCCCATGTATCCTGGCCCATTCCACAAAGTACACACCTGACATACTGTTTCCTCATCCATACTTTTCTCCCCCGCTTCTCAGACCTGCATCTAGCTCTTGCAACTAGTATTTTTTCTTCCTCACTTATTTTCTTGCTTCCTATATACTCTGGTCGTCCGTCAATTGTTTAGATACCACGATATACAGGGTTATAGGTACTCTCACTAATTTTACCTTGTCTTTCTTGTTCTTCTATCTCTCCTTGTCTCCTGCAAACATTTATCTCCAGTGAACCTGTGCAGGGCATACGGTCAACTTCTTCTCCTGAAAAGCCTAGAGCCTCATACGATTTCTTCTTCCTCTTCATCCATTCACAGCCAGATTTCCCTGCACACCATTCCCAAACATTCTTAACCAGTCTATCATCCCCCATTCTGTGCAGGCATTCCTCATACCTCCAATTCTCCAATTCTCCAATACAATTCTCCATACCTTCAGTATAGTACAAATAAGTTTCAAACTGTGATCAAAGTTAATACAATGTAGTTTTATCTACATTAAATTGTTTAAAATGCATTACAACATTTTACTCACACGTGACAATCGTAATTATATATTTTCAATATTAGGAGAGGTGGACCTAACGAGGGCATGTTGCCTCAAGCGGAAACCCCAATGTATTTTTTTAGACTTTAGACAATGACATTTTAGACTTTTAGACTTAATATGCAAATTACCGAAGAGGCAAAAAGGGCAAAGCGAGATGGGTAAAGCGGGTATAAGACTAGATGAAATACGATTGGTCCAATTCAGGCATTTTTTTTGAATACCGTAAAATAGGATAAATATAATATATTCATATGCATTTATCTTTATTTAAATTTTAAGAATACCACCGAATTGGTATGTTATTACACAAAATGCGTGATATACCGAGGAGGATTATCTAATAGTCATTTGCCTAGGTACCTCGCAATATAAATATTCACATAGAATAGAATAGGTTCCGCCTTTGGAACCCATTTAACCTATGTCAGGAACACCCTTATTTGTTATTTTTTATATATGCATCCGGTTAGAAATAGTAGTAGTAGTAGATAACCTTTTATTTTTTGGCATTTAACAATATCCTTACAAAAAGCATTTGCCAGTAGACATTTACATAATTTATTACTAATATTTACAACTAAAATAAAGAAAAAACAAAATACAACTGTTGTATTCCACCCTACCCTATTGAGTAATTAATACCTCTCCTGCGCTTCCCTTTCTCCTACATAATTTGCCACACTATTGTCATACTCTCCCCTCCCTCTCTCAACCACTCTCAACCACTCTCTTACATTCCCACCCGTGCTTCCCAAACCATTCAACACCTCCTCACATACAGCTAGGTGATCCCGAGAATCAACAACACTCCTACACCACACACACCTCATGTACTCATACCCCTCCATACCTTCCCCCCCCCAGCGCTTCAGTTCCCCACCTTGTGCTGGCCACAATATTTAT
>WSZQ02096170.1:0-12061 GCA_019419845.2 Weissflogia rhopalogaster | reverse complement strand
AACCCCGATTTCCAATGTCGACAGTATGACTCGTTGGCTCCGGAAGCGAATCCTTTCAATTGCTCCGCTTGCCAATGCCAGCACCTTATGTCCACGAAGTTGTTTTTCGATTTCCTGTTGCTTGGTCAAAATCGCTCTGGACATAACAAAACACAACTCACATGCAAATGTGGAAATTTGTAGACCCCACAAATGTATAAATATTTGGGAGTAAAACATAAGGCTACGTGTGGCAATAAACAGTTTATAAAGGTTTTGCTCTCTCTTAGGAACTTCAAGTGTTATCAAAAACAGGCCGAAAAGTTGTCTTTATTACTTACTCTTGCAATTCCACCATATCAACAACCGTATTCAACTTGGGATCCACCGCATAAAGATACATATCCGTCCTGGAAACAACCAATCCATTTTACAACCCTGATCCCCGTTCACCCTTCCATCCCAAACCCCTTCCCCGCCCACAACAAAACTTCCACGCCACCCTCTTGCGTATGAGCTGGAGGACGTGGCGTGGGTGTTTACTTACGCCGAGTTATCCACTTGGTTCCGATCGAAATGCGGCTCCAGCTTCCGTACGCGCACATCGTACCCGGTTGCGTTGAACAGCGCCCTAAACAAAAACCCCACATAACTTTGGCTCTTTAGCGTCATATCTCCGGAGAGAGAAAAGGTTTAGCGTGATAACTTACAAGGTGATATTCTCGACGTGTTTTTCAACATCGGTTGGTTTCGAACCCATCACCATCACCAATTGTTTCTCCTCGTCAAGGACGTAGACCTGTAAAGATACGAGGGAATCAATAACTTCCGGTTGGTCTAGTGTTGGCAGGATGATAAGAAAATGAGGAAGGAAGTGTGAGGCTGGTGGATACTTACGAAGACATTTGCAATGGAGGAAGCACCATCGTCAGCACCACGACGGTCCGTCGCCTTCACATCAAAGCCGAAGACATTCCCGGCGTCCCTTGCAAAGCTGGCTATTGCACGAACTTGACCGGTGATTGGGTCGATCGCAAAGCGACGTGTTTCGTCGTCGCCACGGCCCAAAATTTGATAACGCACTTCTCCGTTGAGGCCAAGGTCAGGATCGAATGCCTTATAGAGTGGGGCAAGGTTTTTTTTATTAGTAGATATGATTTTATCTGATTGGTATCATAAAGATGTCATATTTCGATCTTACACAAATCTAGTAAGGAATAGAATAGATGTATTTACCTGTAACTGTATAATATGATAACCAAAATTGGCTGTAGTTGGAATAGCAGCCACAATAGGACGTCCACTAATTGTAAACTTCGGAACATTGTCATTAACATCCGTGATTCTGACAATCACTTTGACCTCATTTAATCCTGATGACAAACACCTTGTAGGCTTCTACGGACCAAGTATGTATAAACAACTACTTACCCAAATCCCCTAGCCTTTCATTCGTAACAGGATACACCATGACAGTCATATCCCTTCCAACCTTGTACTGATCCAGACGAATCTTTAACTCATAGATAGCTCCCACTTCTCTGTCTGGAGACTCTACTATGTACAACGTTCCATTCCGGGCATCAATTTTGAACATCTTTTTGGCATCACTTCCCTTTTCAGCAACAAGACTATATCTAAGCTTATACTGTTTATAGGTATCAGTGACATTCAAAGTCAGTATCTTCAATGGGACCGGGACATTTTCTTCAACTTCTACCTCATAGTATCTATGAGCAAACACTGGTTGTTCTACAGCTTTGACGTCCTCAGCCACATCAATCACATTCACAATTAGAAGAGCTGTGGAACTTAGACTAGGAGATCCTAAGTCTGAAGCCACAATAGTGACATTATGTGACTTTTGTCGTTCATAGTCTAGATGACCAATTGTTGAGACTACACCTTCCTTGGAGTCAATGGTAAACAGGTTCTCCCTGTTTTTCTTATAAGGTACGTCGAATAATAAGAGTCCATTTCCGTTTCCTGTAAAGTCAGAATCATTGGCATAAACTCGGGTGATGGGTGTTCCAATCGGGGAGTTCTCAGAGATAGTTGCATAGTAGACAGGCAGCTTAGATGAAACAATCTGATGATTTGCATATTTCGTCTCGGTCTTCAGAGTAATTAAGTCATCATATCCATAAAAGTTTGGAGGATTATCGTTGAGGTCAATAACATTAACCTCGACGTTTACAGTGCTGCTGTATGACAGACCATTTTGTGGATTGTCCTGAGCTACAACCAAAAATGAAAATTGGTCTCTAGTTTCACGGTCCAACTCCCCATCCACACTTAGAACTCCACTGAACTCGGAGATCTTGAAAGGTAAGTGAGCTCCCGGTATTAAGGCCTTCAACTTATACGAAATATTGGCATTCTGACCAAAGTCTGAATCGGTAGCTTCAATCTTCCCGAGGATATCCCTAGAGTAAAGTGCCTCCTCCGCGTCAAAGGTATACCAACTCTTCTTGAATACCGGAGGATGATCATTGACGTCTTCAATCAGAATTCTAACCTTAATATAATCTCTTAATCCACCCCGGTCTGTAGCCGTCAAGTTTATTCTAAACTCAGACTCTGGAGGAAGAACCCTCGAAACGATGATCTCCCCTGTTCCAGAGTTGACTGTGAAGTACTGTGTCACATGGAAGGGATCACTATTCAACTCATTCGGAATATAAGTCTCTGAAAGCATCTCATACTTCAATAACGCATTATCTCCTGCGTCTTTGTCAACAGCTAAAAGTTTTAGAACTGGTGTACCAACTGCCAAATCTTCTGGTACCAAAATAATAGGAGATATCTTGGTTCTATTCTTAATCCGAGACTTTCCAGTAGAAAACTGAACTCCACTCAAGGCATACACACCAGGAGTGGTATCATCTTGGTATGCCAGTTTGTTTCCACTCTCGTCATATTCCCGAACTTTGACATTTCTATCAGGAGCTACAATCAACTGTTGGAATATCGGAGGATTGTCGTTCTCATCATCAACGTGGATCAATAATTGGGACTCATTCTTGAGACCACCTTTATCTTTGGCAATTAAGCGAAGATTGTAGACAGATTTATCTTCACGATCTAAGACGGAGATCGCAGAATTGAAGTGGATCTTACCATTAAATCTATCAAATCTAAACTTTTCATTTCCTTCACCCTGAAGGGAGAGGGAGAACTGACCATTGGAACCAACATCTGCATCTTGGACATGAATGGGGAAGTTCATACTAACTTCAGTTCCACTTGCTGAATTCTCTTTGATATGACCCTCGTAAATGGGTTTATCAAATTGAGGAGCATTATCATTCTCATCGTCTACCAAAATCACAGCTTGGTATATCCCAGCCCCGTTTATAGAACCTCGTTTGGGTTCAGCTATAATAGTCAGGCGATATGTATCCCTCTTCTCTCTGTCTAGGGCTTGTTGGGTGTACAAGGTTCCATTGGGATGAATGGCAATATGGTCAGTGACATCCCTTTGGTTTGCTATGAAGAATTTCAGGTCTCGGAGGTCCCTACTTGTCAAATTTGACATCAGACGTCCTATAATGGTATTGGCATGATTTTCTTTAACGTGGAATTCTATGGGAGAGGTACCCCTAAAATATAAATGGTTATAAGCATGATCCCCAAAAATTTGACCCAGAGAACTTACTTTAAGAACAGATTCTTATCCTTCGGATCAACAACATGGATTGTTACATTCGTAACAATGGACAAATCCTTATCATTGGACACAACTCCTTCAAAATCATACAAGACCCGTTCATATTTCTTCAAATTTTCAATAACAGTAATAGTCCCAGACCGTTCTTCCACTGCAAAGGGGACTCCTTCATGGTAACTATGTAGAAGGTCATACAACATTCCATTCCTATTATCAATATTTGCTACACGGATCTGACCAACACTTGTACCAACATCAACATTCCCTCCAACCCAAAACTCATAAGGTGCTCCAATGAAATTGGGAAGATCCTTATTGGTTTTATTGTTGATCACATCAATGGTTACAACAGCTAAGGCCGATCGTCTTTCTGAGGGGTTTACAGGTTGATCTGATGCTTCCACGAAGAGAAGGTGTCTTCCAACTGTTATAGCCTTAGGTGATGAAACGGTCAACAAACCGGTTTTCTGATCAATTTTAAACGGATATGAAGCATTCGATGATTTCTGTATCTGATAGTTGACCAATCCATTCCAACCTAGGTCTGGGTCAACTGCGTGGATCTTCCCGATTGTGTCATGAATACGAACATCGCTTCCCACCATAAAGTCATAGATATTATTGGGAAGAAAGGTAGGATTATTATCATTGGCGTCAAGTAAGGTTACTTCCACGTTGACATAAGAGGCAGAATCATGTTCTGTTACAACAGATGGTGTTTTCTCAATGGCGTATACCCGCATAGACAAAGAGGAACGTTTTTCTCGGTCTAGTATGGACTGGTCACGAACCTGTAGCAAGAAAAGAACTTTAGGAACTGAACTAAACTGAATTGAAAGTCCAGCCAAGTGATGATGCCACTGGTCGATGACTACTGACCACAAGGTCCCGAGTTTGATTCTCGGTGGGGATACATCGTAAAGTGAACTCTTCATCTTATCAATAGTGTTAGCCTCTAATATGACTAATTGCATTGAAAAAGAATGACAATAGCAGTCGGTGTTCGGTAAATCAAACAAAAAAACTGAACTGAATATTCCCGAAAATCCCATGAAAAGATTTTGAAGACAACTTACAGATAACCATCCTGTTTTTCTATCCAAGACGAAAGCATTACTCTTGTCTTCCAACTGAAAACCAAACTCAGCATTATCTCCTTGATCCTGGTCATGTGCCACTATCTGAAGCACAGAAAACCCATTAGGAAGATTCTCAACGATGCTGATGTTGTAAGCTTCGGCCTCAAATTCAGGAAGATTATCATTCAGATCCATTACTTCGACCTCCACCCTGGCAACTCCGGTTTTCAGAGGGTTATCCAATTGGGTTGCCTGTATCTGAAGAACGAACGTATTCCCTGGGAGAGACTTTTCTGATTCCAGGTCTATTTCCTTTTCTAAATACAATGTACCATTATGGGGATCGAGGTAGAAGAGTCGCCGATCGTTCCCGGCTATGATATCATAGCGAATTTCACTATCAATGGCTAGATCTTGGTCATAGGCAAAGATTTTAGGTTCAAAGAACAGGCGATGGTGAAGTTTTTCTCCCTAAAAGTACGGCATGTTTTAGATTTCCTTTAAGTCGGTTAATTTTTACTTAAAATTCTGTTAGAACTAAATTAGCGTAGTTTACAGTTAATCATAGTAAGTACAAACTATAGTAAGCTCATTCTAAGTAACAGTATTTCCGACTTAAGCCACGAAACTGAGTAAAATATTACAAAGTAACCCGCTGAGACGGTAATGTTAAGGTTAATTGTGTCAACAATTCTTGTTATTACTAACTGTATTTTGTAATGTAATCATAAGTAGCTTTTGCTTTAAAGCTACTTAAGTCTCTTTTTTGTAATTTAAAAAAAAATGCCAACTGGATATGTGGAAATCTCTTCTAGGCAATTATATGGCATGTTAAAAAAATCTGGAAGCCCCCAACTAATAGCAGTTCATTTCAGGGAAAGTCGCATTAATTGCTACTCAGCAGACCTCAACTCAACTGACGATCAGCGAAGCGCGCAAGCGCAATGCACTTTCCGCAGCGGTCGAACGTAACGCTTGCAATCAGTCATAATAACAACTCGTTTCGTTAAGCTTCAGATAAAAAATATTCAGGAAATCTACAGGAAACATTGGTAAGGAATTCCTGCCAGACTCACCGTAATCGGATAGTTTTCTGTAACACGGGTTCGATAAACACCCTTGGTGAACTTCGGACTGAGATCGTCATTATCCAGGATAAGGATTTTGATCGTCGTTGTCGTGCTCCTTGGTGGCAAGCCGCGATCCTAGATAAATATTCAAGATAATCAAATTAATCACGAGATAACCGCAGCAAACATGCCAAATCGTTGCGTTTCATGATGTATAACATGGAATTTCTATTTCTATTATTTCCGGTAAAAAATGATTTAATGAACTCGTTGCACATGCGTTCTATGTTGAATTTGTTATGTTATTGCACTTCCTGTATGTTTTCTTTTCATAATCAATTACGCTTTCTAAATAAATCAAGTTTTCTTTATGCAAATTTATGGATAAACAACTGTTAAACCATTTCAAGAATGGTATTGCAGGTAAATTTAGGTTATTTTAAGTTTATTGAGGTTAAGATATGATAGTGCTAGCCTTTTTAGGTTATGTTACGTTATAAAAACATTGATTTTTATCACTTTTAGTCGTTTTAGCTTTTATCACTTCAGAGAAGGACTTATTTTAAGTTGTAAATTAAAAAAAACTGGACCAAACTAACAAGTATTTGATTAAAACTGTTTAAATTTCATGTGTTTAAGGAATACTATAGGTTAATTCAGCTTTATTGAGGTGAAGACAAGTGAGAACAAGTCTATTTCGGTCATATCACGGCATAAAAAGACGGAATTTAATTTGTAACTTTAAAAAACTGAACAAAACTAACAACTATTTGATCAAAATAGCTAAAATTTCGCGTGATTCAGGAACTATATAGGTTATTACATTTCTGAGGTTAGGACAAGTTAGTACGTCATAAAAATACTGAATTTAAGTTGTTACTTTAAAAGAAATGAACAAAGCTAACAAATATTTGTTTAAAACAGGTTAAATTGCATTTGTTTAAGGAACAATATAGGTTATTTTAGGTTTATTGACGTTACGAGAAGTATTTTAAGGTTAGAATGCAGCATGAAAAAATTGATAACATTTAAAACATTAAAAATAGAATAAAACTAATAACTATTGGAATATTATATTAAATTATCTAATTCATATTTCAGTGAACTTACAGAAGCTGTAACAGTAAGAGTGAACTCCCGATCACCATTATCATAATCCAATCCTTTTGCCAACATTAACAAAGCTTGATGACTACTGTCCAATGCAAATTTCCCTCGCTCATTTCCTGCTGTAATCGCATATTGAACATCAGAATTCGGCGTGTTGGGTTTGTCGCGATCTACTGCTTTGATGCCTCGAAATATCGTCAAACCTGATTAAGAAAATAGGAAACAAGAAAAACAATTTATCAATCAGAAATGCCTTCTTATATTCGTACTTAAATGAAATAGATTTAAGAGTACAAATAAAATTATTTCAATGGCATACCAGCAGGTGTTAGCTCATCAACGGTGATCTGATACGGCGCATTCTCGAAGCTCGGCGCGTGATCGTTGATGTCTTCCACATAAACTGTGATGGACAGCGATGATGTGATCTGTGGGACATTAAACTTTTCATTTGACACTGCTATGCGGAACTAATCACTCTACAGAGCTGTAATTCACAGTTAGTGATAACATCTGCTTTCATCTATGCATTTCTTGAGTTATTTGTTTACCTTTTTAAGGCTTAAAATATTATATAAGTAACCTTTATTGGCATTCGTATGCACTTACATCCCTACTACTTCACGATCTCATTATTGAATACATTACAAAAAATACTAAATTCATACTAAAAATGAATGAAAAATGAATGATGAACGTGAAGTGGGATGTAAGTGCATACGAATGTCAATAAAGGTTACTTATATTATAGGTTTAAAATAATGATCTTAGTTAATGGATTTTAATGTATGATCTACGAATTTATAAAGGTTTCTTTCGTGATTAATATCAATGTGAAATATTAACATTCTTTGAAACTCTTTAGGAGAAAACCTCATTTATGAGCAATATTTTGTAGAAATGGTCTTAGTCAATATTACTTGAAAATATTCTCCCATAATTTCAAGGGATATCTGCTGTATTTACGAAGTTATAGCTTTTACAATTGACTTAAATATAATATATCTTATGTTTAACGATGTTTTTCGATGTTGTGAACCCGATTATGAAAATTGTAATGAACCGATATTACTGCATGAAAGCTCATTTTACAGATAATTAAATTTTCTAGAATATGACGTTAAATGATTTTCGAATATAGTCGATACGTGCAATATTTATGAAATTATAGTTGCTAAACTGAACTTGTGAATATATGTTTGATGATCACCTGTCTTTAAACGCATTTTTCTAACAACGTCGCGACGTTTTTTGATTTTGCGTACACGATTGAGAAAATTCAACTGGGCAGGTTTGGATGAATTATGGTTTTATAGAAAATATTTTATAGAAAATTAAATTCTCTAGAATATGCCATCAATTATTCTTTGAAAAAGTTTATATTTACAACCTATTTTTCGTTATTTATGTCGATTTTTTATGAGAAAAAATGCGTTTTAAATATTAAATTGCACAAAAACTTATAACTTTTACTAATTTTTGATAACACTCGACGTCATATTCAAGCAAATTTTATAATCTTTGCAATGCCATTTTGGTTTCTGAATTTTAATTAAAATCAACAACCCTATACTGTACGCGGTAGAGAAACTCAAAAAAAAAGATGTGATATCTCCATGACATCAATTCTTGAAAATCATGTTTAAAATCATGAAAATCCTTAATGAAATTCTTAATCCTTAATCCTTAATGAAACCTTAATGGAATCATTGTTTTAAATTCATTTTAAATGAGTGAATTCCTAGCCTATTTCAAAGATTTTAAAATCAATTTCTAACTTTATTAGAAAAGAAGTTGATTTAATTTAACTCTATCACCATTTTCAGGAAAAGATATTTACCACATCCTCGCCATCGTTGTGTTCACAAGCCAACCGAAACTTGAGCACGTTCTGCGGATTCTCCTTATCAACCAACTCTTCGAGTGATCGTGCCAATCGCAGAGAGACGGTCGTCTGATTAATCTCCCTGAACGCGAAATAGCCGACGTCCTCCGCCTGCAAGCAAGATCCAAAATCCGCACATCGCACAAATTGCGTCTCACGCACTCCAGGACGAGTCGTAAACGTAACAGGTCGGGTTAACAAGTAGTAACTAATCCTCCACCCCCCTGAATAGGGAAGAACTCAACCATAGACGAATAGAGAAAAGAGGAAGAAAGAAATTTAAAGGCATCACATAGTCACAGGCTAGGCAGGCAGCAAATAAGAAGTAAAAATAAATTATTCCCTCGTCGATAACGTCAGCAGAGGCAGTGGCAGTAGCAGAGGCCAAACCAGGGAAAATGACGAGATGGAAATGCGAAAATGAGCACGAAGTGCCTTAGACGCTCCGGCTCAGGCTCAAGGCAGTGCAATAAATCGAGGATTTGTGTCTAAGCTAACGCAAAGGGATGAGGGCGTTGAAAACGTGGCTATTACTTTGTCCACCGGTTTAAGGCTGAGGTTTTTCCTTGGATGCACTTCCACCTTGAGCACCTCCTCGCCGACTTTCAGGTTCTCCGGCACGCGCACGAAGCGTAGGTACTCGCCGGCTGGATAGAACTGGCATCCTGGAAAACAAACATTCAATAGCGGTGAAAAACAAATAGCTTCGTTGCCAAAAGGATGATTCTTAACGTTTTAAACAAAAAATAGAGAGCTAAATAATTGAACGAAAAACTGTCTAAGGGGAATGTAGCAAATTTCACCCTCAATCAATTGATACTTTGTAGAAGTAAGAGAAATGCGGGAAAATGTGGAATTTTTAAGCCGATTAATAATTTATCTGAGATTGTTAATGTTGACGTTATGATACTCAAGATTAGCGATTTATGATATCGCCCCAAGTAATTATTAGTAGAAAATCTTACGGTAGATTGTAGCAAATTTACTTTTGCATCGATTGGTGTATCCTTTGGGTAAATATAAATAAAAGTGCAATCTTTGAGACATGTCAAGGCATTTTTGTAGCCGGGAAAATGTCGCCGCTTTTATACTCAATTTTCAATAGTTTTAATATCGCTTCTGAGTAACGAAATAAATAAGTGTTACAAGAGTTTGTTGCAAAATTCATTCTGAATCAAACGGTGTATGATTTATAATTCTAGCGTTATGGGATATATAGAAATATTTGACAACTTTAAATCTATTCATTTTTCACCGACTCGTTTTTTTCCCATTCGATTTGTTTTTTTGTTTGATTTACCGAGCATCGAGTGCTATGGTCATTAGCTCTATTCAATTCTTGTTCAATGTAATTAGTCATATTAGTGGCTAACACTATTGATAAGAAGAAGAATTCACTTTTAATATGCATCCCCACCGAGACTCGAACCCGGGACATCGTCGGAAGTAATCACCAACCATACCACTGCGCCATTTGGCTGGATATTCGATTTCTTAATAATTTTACTATCTTTCGGGTTCATAGGATACACCCAGAACAAACTACATTTAACGAAGAATCAACTACTGCTTGAAATTATTGTAAAATAAAGTTTGAATTTCATATTTTAGTTCTTACCGTCTCATTCTAAAAATTATCTAAAGAATGAAAAAAGTTGTGTTTAAAAGAGGCAAATATGTTTGGCTGTACTTAATTATTTCGTTTGTAATTATCACCGGCGTTTCAAATGATTCTCACGATTTCAATTTCATTTGTATTTCTTTATTCTTTATTTTAGCGTAGGAATGCGAGAAAATGGAAAGTTTTACTTTTCATGCTATAAAAAAATAGATTAAAGACAACTTAATACTCGAATGATTTGTCTAATTTTTATATACGCTCCTAAAGTTTTAAACACATTAAAATCATAAATTTTACGGTTTGGAATTACTTTTAGTAAATTTATAAATAGAAGTAATTAGAAAATAACTTTCTTCAACATACTTTTTACTGTATACTCGCACATAAACATATTGCCGTAATATATTATTTGAAAACTTAAAATTAAAGTCAAAATATGCTAATTTTATGCGTACGGGTGAAATAAATACAAATTACATACCAAACTCTTCTGTAATTAGGTTTCACTTTTAATGAAACTCTCTGCAATTAGATCTAATTATAAATAACTGTTTGAAATAAAATATGGAAATTACTATTGAGAAATTGGCGGTTTTGAAGAAAAAATAACATTTTTTTAAAGCATGTTAAAGACCTATAATAACATACTGGTTCGTTCAACATGAAACATTAACAAGGTATTGCAGAAATTGACAAGGGCAATAATTCCTCTTAAGTACTCAATAATCTTTGGAGATTTGCAATAACTAATGTAAGTCAAGATCGACGCCGTCAATGGAGACGCATGCATCAATTAGACGTAATTTATACCCATTTTCGTCGCGACTTTCAGCGAGAGCAAAACAAGTATTCGCACGCATTCTATTTGCAATTGCAATAACCTGTTTTTGGTTTCATGCGTTGAGTTTGGAGTATGATCCGTTAAAATTGAAGTCTTTTATGGAGCTTACATTATAGAATCGCTTACAATGCCGAATCATTTGACGAAAGTTCCATAAAAATTGCATTTATTGGTGTTTTATTGCATTCCTTTCGATTAAAAAAGTCATAGAAGTTAAAAAAAAAACTAAAAGGTGAAGCCAACGCTCGTTTTATTTAAAAAATATTGTAAACAAAAACAAACAACAAAAATAAATAAAACATATCAAAGTCGGAAAGACTCACAGAGGTCGATAGACGTTAAAATATGTGGTTAGATAACAGGATTGACTCCTAGGGAGAATGCATGGGGGCGAGATAGAAGAAAAATTTATGGGCTTATCGGAGACGGCCGCGGCGGTGTGGCAGTTACGGGAGAATTGGGGATCGGTAGAAGGGGTAGTGAGGGTAAGAGTCCGGAAGTAGAGGGGCAAATTAAGCAGAGTCGCATTAAGGGAAGCGCCTATAATCCAGGGTACCAGACAGTACAAACTGTGGAGAAGAGACCGGAATATATTGGCTGCATAGGAAAAGGAACGACGGAAAAAGTTACACGTGCCAGGTGTGGATCGGAAGAAAGAGAGGATGGAAAGTATGGATGGGATACGAGTTCAGAAAGTGTTTGCTATGTGAGGAGGGATGGGATACTTGGGAGCATTTAGCAAGGGAATGCATGAGAATGAATCAAGAATTGGCGAGAGGTATGCGAGAGGGAGGGAATGTGATTGT
>WSZQ02096159.1:0-12071 GCA_019419845.2 Weissflogia rhopalogaster | reverse complement strand
TCCCGAAACATCTACTTCTCTCTTTAACATCTACAACAATTTGCATCGGACGGGTAGTCCACGAATCCTGCTAAAAACAAAAGATTCGCCTTAATTCGCGTGTTGATGTTGCTGTTTGCAACACCCTGGTTATTTTTTCCAGAATATCTGTTCTGTTACGTGCATCTTCTGAATGATCCCTACATATTTGTATAACTATCCTATGTATAACTATACTATGTTTATACGACATATTCTTGGCCTTATTCCCATTTCTATCCCGAATTTTAATTTACCTTTATTTAAAACACAAACACCCTTCTTGACGACCCTATAACATAATCAAATGTGGATTAACTTATATTCTATTTATCTTCTTATATCCTTCTCAACCTCTCATCGCCGTTTTTTCCACGCCATTTTTGTCCTTTTCTTTTATTTGATAACTTAATAAAAACCGTTATGCTGGTTCCACTGTATCTTTTTAAAATTATTTTCTTTCCTCCCATAACAAAAGTAGAGCATTACTCGTTTAATTTTCCTTATTGTATTGCATAACATTGCCAGCATTCTTTTTACGATCCAACCTCAAAAATAACAAAGTGTTTGCTATGTATGCCTGTGGCTGCGCTTTTGTTGTCCGAGAGGGATGGCGGGTGGTTGGGCATGGCATGGGGTCGCAATGCATAGATCTAATATTTTATGCTGGTAGATGGGCGGCGGGAATGTTGTCCGAGAGAGTCTACGCACTTAATACGAATTTTTGTGCCAGCTCGCACGTTTAGAAGGGGTGGCCCGCTCCCCGGAGAGCCCTTCCCGGCGCCTTCACCATTGCTGCAAGTACTACCACTGCAGGACGGGACTAATTACGTTCCGTTGTTCTGTCAACCATTTATTGGTTGTGTATACTATATGTTTAGGAATGTTATTATATATTTTCATGAATTTTGCATAACTTTTGACGGCATTTATTCATGTTATTGATTTGTATGGCTATAAAAATTTGGCCGTTTTTATAATACTTTGCAAATTATAAAAATTATCTGTTATCCACGAACAAATATGGGGCAGTTTATATAGTTACCAGTAATCAATCGTCTTAAATCATTAAAAATAATTTATTTGTCAAGCTGTCACGCTACATCTACCTTTTTTGTTCTATTTTTTTTATAGTAATTGCAGGAGAATTTCACACATTTTTAAGTCGAGAATTGATGATGTGTGCCCTAGATTAGCGCGTGATGGATAATTGCGGTTCAGCGCCGCGGACGATTAATCTCATCGGACGTTTACAACGCGCATTAATTGACATTCCGTCTACAGTGCGTCCAGCTAACCTAATCTAAAAGCTGCGCGCGCTTTCCGCCATCCTGTCACGTTAACCTAATCAATCATGTTCGAAATATATACGAATATAGACCACGGGTTCGTTTTTTTTTCTGTCTCCTCCCTAACATACTGTGACTGAGTGACTGACTGGGTAACCAAGATGTATCTTTCTTATAAATACGCTTTTTTCGGCTTGCCTGGTCGCCTACTATAGAGAAAATGCTGACTTTCTGCGCGAAGAGGTGGTACGATCATGCCTAACAACCCCCTCGCCGTTCGTCACGCGAACGCTCTAAATCAACCTCGGGCGACAGTTTTTAAGCGCGACGCGCACCGAAAATCTAATTTATTTTTTGTCACCCCCCTTCGTTCGCAATTCTAGAGGTGTGCACTTTGCCGACTTGCTTGCAGGCTGGCAGGATGGCGGCGAAACGCAGTCGAGTACGAAGCACAAACGCGACGGCTATTAAACGCTGATACGAGCAGTAAAATCCGAAAAAAATGTCTACCTAGTTATTTTTAATGTAATAATTTAGATGGGGTAGACTTTCACCAGGTTTTACGATGTGAAACATTATAATTGATAATTAAAATTGCTGTTGGACATAATTTATCATCAAGTTATAACATAATTTCCACATTTAGTAATAGTCATCATTTTCAATGTTTGGTAAAATATCATTTTTGAAGTAAAAATATGCGCACACTTGACATGTAGGCGGTGTAAAACTAGTAATGTGTGTATTATTTCAACTTGGGAGATAGACTATTTTTTATTTTTGTTTTTTTTTTTGTTCTTCTTAGCACTTTGAGGGCGTTTTAATTTCTGTAACGTTTTCTTGAATACATGGTGTGACATGTCCCGGTAGCGTTGGGCGCGTAAACATCTGCAATTACCATGAATAGTAAAACAATAATCGTAATGCGAAATCAGTTTTCTGTAGTATCAGAATGTGCTATAATGTTTCATAAATTTCACAAACGATGGAGCATTCAGTGAAGTTGTTAATGAATATCAAAGGTTTCATTCTCTACCATTTCTATATGTTCCTCTATCATAACTTACAAGCAATGTGCCACTGTTCATTGTGCCAGAAGACTATGATAATAGATATTCTGAATTTTGATTATATTGCGAAATTTAAACGTAAAAATAATTTCATCCGCAGGAGTGCAATTGAACAGAAAATAAATGATGTCTCAAATATAGTAACTTCTAAATTTCATTGCAAAATGTGCGAATATAAGTATAATACTATATTTCAAACCCTTTTAAAGGATAATACCTATTCTGCATGTCTGCCAAATTTCATGCAAATCGGCGAGACGCCGCCTGATCTTCCCCCAATCTTAAAATTTATCTCAGTAACTACCGGTATGAAAATAATCATTGGAGAATAAGATTTTTTGATTTTGCCGAATTCCGAGTACTATGATCATAAGCTGCATAATCTGCAATTGTTAAAAAAGGCATATATTTAGTTCTACTTCCGTCGTGCCACGGATTGCCCCGTAAGAGGACGGCGTTCGATTCCCCACGGTGGGCAAACTATACCCACAGAAATACACACTTGCATACAAGACTCTTCGAACACACAATTCACCGGTAAACACCCAACATATAACACATACAAAAACAACATTCAACATCCACAATAATTGTCACACAAATTGTGAATATAAATATAGAAACTATAGAAAGGCAGAAAAATCTCAGCCAGTAAAATATACAATATTATAATTAACAGGAAATCAAACAATAAATAATATTTATATATGAAGAAATCAAAGTAAACGAGCATACACATAGAGAAGTCAGAAAATTCGAGAAGAGCATAAAAGGCCTAGCCTCGCTCAAGATATTGCCTAAGTATTCATTCTTTTAACAGGATTGACTGCTCTACCCAGTACGTCAATTCCAAACGTACATGTTTCCATGGAATTGTTCCTCAATATTATGGTATAAGTTAATAATGTTCAAGTTTTTTTTTGCATTTCCGTAATTCGGTAGACAGTATATATGTAACTCTGTCTGTTATGCTGGCGAAGAGGTTTGACTTAGAAAACTAATGACCAATTAGTTGATGATGAAACTAATTAACTTATTTTCACAGTCCCCTAATTGGTGAACATGCTTCTGCAGTTGAATTAATGATTGGTCATTTAACATTCCTTCAATAAAATATTCCTCAAAGGTGGCTATAAATGATATAAAGATGATATATCCTTGATCAATAAAATAAAATCACATTTTGTCATCGCAAATATGGCGATTTTTTAACCGGTTTAACGATACAAATCGTTGCAATTACGAAAACATGTGACACATGAATATGCGAACATTATCATTAACGCCGACCCGTACTACCGAAAATTGGAGAGTGAGCAATTTGTCGATAAGGTAATTAACAATCCACAGCATCACCACGCAGATAGAGATATCACATGGGCGAATGAGAGAGACAGAATGCGAAGACCGACATGACCAAAACATTCAATCTCACGCTAGCCTGCGAAGCGTTCGATAGCCGTCAAACTTGAAGTATGCAATCTATCCGAGTCCTCAGCACATAACCTCGCACGTAAGGGACGAAAGGTTATCTTACGTGGTTATGTGCGAACCGACCTCGTATGTAATTAATTAATTAATTAAAGGATTCACAACTGGACGGGTTTCGCCGGCGGCACGTGCAACGATGTGAAATATTTTCACTCTGCGTGGAAAGCCAGTAGCGTTGAATAATCAATATTAGGCAACCAACTATATAACCATAACATATTTTTAAATTTAATTAATTAATACATTGATTTTATAAATGTCTTTTTATTGATTATGGTACTTCATCATTGATAAGCAGTGAGAATTAAATTATCTTAACTATTGATCGTTTTTAAATTGACCATTACAGCGATAAAAAATATAAATACTGGTAAATAACATATTCAATAGTAGGCAACCAACTGCCCATTTACATGAAGCATTAAAATAAAAACTTAGTTTCGAAGATGTAATATTATGCAACCAAATATTCAATAACAACATCTATTTTAAAATTAAATAAATTAATTTGATTATGATTTTATGATTTTTTTGTGATTAATCTACGGCATCATTGATTGGGTCTGTTGGAAGACTTATATGTTATCAGACTTTGTTTTGCTGTGGGCTGTTCGAATTGCTTGGCATTTATCAGCGGAATGTTTGCTGGGTGGACGGAGTTGGCACTGCGAAGTGGTTGCGGGCATTCTGCGAGTTAGCTAGATTGGCGAAGAGGCCGCACAGCTGTCGGTGACAGCTTTGGCTCGTGCA
Organism: Weissflogia rhopalogaster; assembly: GCA_019419845.2. NCBI lineage: Eukaryota > Metazoa > Arthropoda > Insecta > Coleoptera > Staphylinidae > Weissflogia > Weissflogia rhopalogaster. The sequence continues at coordinate 7,453 of WSZQ02096159.1, read as the reverse complement.
AAGTGCATTACCATTGGCGTAACAACGGCCGCAGACGGTCGCCGCCGCCGCTGCTGCCGCAACCGCCTCCGTTACCGGCTTCGGTGGCCCGTTCGTTGCTATTGTCAACTGACCCGCAACTACTTGACAGCTAAAGACTGTGACAGAGCGTTTGATTAACGTCGAAACCGTTTCAACTGGTAGTAACTATTCCTACCCAAAACACGCAGAGCAAAGCATTGATTTCTGCTATAGGCTGAAAGAAAATGTAAATTTATAAATAAGATAATATTGATTCGGATAAAATGGAAATTTCAGTCATTACACTTCTATCACATCAAATTAATGTTTCAAAAGTTTCAAAATATTTAATTACTCATGATTAGTTATAAATGTAGTAATAGAAGATGATTATAAGCATAATAATTTGATTTAAAGGGGGAAAACTGTGCTGACTGGTTTCTATTTTGACACGTTTGCCAATTATACATTATTTCATGTACATTGATTTAAACCCTCAGTAACTTTTTGCACTTCCATGTTTTTTCTTGATTTAAACAAAGTTACTCAGTCACCCATACAACGTGATTCGGGACTTGTAAAATAAGAAAAAGAATGAATGGGCTGATTTTAAAAATGTTATTCTAAACTTTCTTGATAATGAATTACAACTGTAACACCACAGTGATCCACCCTGTTGGTCTTGTAAACTGGTTGGTTTTGTAAACTGGGAAAGTGGAGGTTCGAAGTTACTACGTTACTGGAAGAGAAACATACCAAGTATTCTAAGATTGTAGGTAATATCGGGAGGTCTAACGACTGGGAAACACGGATTAGTGAATACGATACGGTTTACGACGGGGAAACGAATTTGAAAATACGGGTACTTCGAAATTGAGCTATGATGCAGACCGGATGAAACAAACATTTTGAACTAGATAATTTGGAATACGAAGAATGAATAACATAATTTTGAAAGATAAGTTGTATTTTGTTCCAAGCTTTTAATAGAGTAATTTTAAGAAAATGCTTTTATATAGGGTACAACGCATGGTACTCATATCCATAGGAGTAAGACTCGTACGAGTGAGGAAAGGGCATTACATGGGGGTTGTGCCCTATACTTTTTCTACGATTATTATCTGTGAAAATAATAATTTCTTAATCAAAAACTACACAAAATCACGAATTTTACAAAATGCGGAAAACAATATATTCTTCTTACGTATGCCAATACTTTCTTAAATCATAATTCTTAATAAATAAGAAACATGTTTCTTAAATTCGTAGTTTGTAGTTATAGATGTATCTAAGTTAAATCACATTCTTTAAACGATTTAGTTAGTAAGATCTACTTTCAGTTTTCTCTAGACGAAGATGTGAAATTTTAATATTCAAAGTTCAATGAATATCTGATATTCCGAAAATTCTTATTGGATTTACATATATTCATATATTATGCGTGTAGTTATTCCCAAATATACATAATTATGTCAAAAAATTATGTTTTAAAAAGTCTGACCATCCTTAATCACTTAAAAGATGAAGAGTATCATAACAATAGAACCTACTCAAAATATTGAAGGTTAATAAAGATTATTATTTCATACGAATAACGAGCATCGAGTACGTACAATTGTAAGTTAATTGTTCTTTTCAATTTACTTTATAAAATACTCATAAACTTTATAGATAGTGCAAATTTACCTTTACGCCTAAGCTCTTTGTTACCCGATTGTACCAACACATGTATCTAACCTATCAGGATCATTCTACACCTCGCTCCTTGAGTTTAGCCGATATAAGTTAACACAAAGCACCCTAATATCTCAGTATAAAGATTCAACGTATTTATTTCAACGTGTTCATATCAACAAAAGGAAATTCAAATAGCAACTTACTCATCAGATAAAAATAGACCGAGGATTACGAGTCCGTTCAATATTCACTGAGTATTGAGCACGTAAAACCTCATCTCACAGTGGTACAAACAAAAAACAGACTTAAATACCCAGGAACTTCAAGCATCTTCAAATCTAGCCTACTCTACTCTATAAAGTGAACAAGTATTACTACTACTTGCTTGCTTATTCACTTGCTGTATGAATTGTATTGTTCTGTGGAAAGTAGTTTCATTAACAATCTTGAAATATATATTAAAATTCCTATTGTTGAAACTCTACATTTCTCGTCATTAAATTTAAAACGATTCTTGTATAGAATTAATAGTTGTGTAGTATTGTAATGTTACGAGAATAATAATTGTATGAACTGTACGAACAGTTGAGTACGTAACTCTTTGCAATCGCTAGACTGCTCTACCGCACAGACGAGTACAGTTACATCAAAAATGGATAACTTACTGCCGACTGCTATTGATTAGCCACTGCCGCCGTTGCCACCGTCGCCGCCGTCGCCACCAACACTAACCGCCACCCGACGTACAGCAATCGTCGTCGCTCTCGGCATCGTTGCTGCCAACATCTACCCTCTACTGCCTCTTCGTCTACTCGTTAGAGCCAGTAGCACTTCCCGAAACACTTCTTTCCTCTGGACCACGCTCCTTTGATTCTTGCTGAATCCAACTTACACAGATTTTCAACAAGATGTTAGGAATATCTAGTTGAATATATCTTCAAATAGATACGAGTAGTTTCGGTTCTAAGAGTTTTTGAAATGTTATCAAAACTGTAAGATATATACCAAAAAGTTAGCAAGATGTAGAGCAGAAACTGAATATGTACCAGGACCACCTAGGTCGACTTGTAAGATACAACATGTTTGACTAGAATAAAATGATTTGATATTTAAGATAATATCTGAGATTTTTAAACAATTTATGACTATGAATCAACTGTTAGCCTTCTTCGGAGATCCGTGTTTTTTTTTCGAATTTCTTGTGACTCTATTGAACAGATTTTCAAAGAGTTGAAGAGTCTTCTAACAAGTAAATAAGGAAATAATAAATTTAAGTAAATAATACAGCCCGCCTGGGCAGCCTAGTGGTAAAGCATCTACTTACCACGTCGGAGGACGGGGTTCGAGTGCCCGGGGTAGGCATTTCACCGGGTGAATTATTTATATTAATTCACCCAAAAATCACAGACACGCACACACAAACTACAACTCCACACTCAACTCAACGCCCAACTCAGCAATCTTCAAACATAACATCATATTCTACAAATATAAATCAAAAACAACAACAGACAATACCACACCAACATCAACACAACAAGAACAACTCAACAATATCAGCTCACTATGAATTCACCATACAAAATACTTCAATAAAATTGTACAAAAACACATCTATGTAATGTATCCGAGGCGGAAAGACAAAATCAAGGTCGATAGTCTCTAAAATATGTTAAATAATAATAATATAGGTATTGGACTACTTGGGAACTTATGAAAATTCATCGAACTAAAAAATGATACTATTATATTTTCTGTACAGTATGTCACTTTCTGGACCACTCTTCGAATTTCAGAAATATCACTATGGGCGACGGTTCATCAATACTTCAGAAATTCTACTTTTAGGTTGATTTAATGATGTACCTACCCGGAAATATATAATGAGCATAATTTGTAATATTCAATTATGGTGTTTTGAAATTTGCCTCATTTATTTGCGCATACATGCTACATATCTCAATATTTCTTCCTTGACTCGGCACCGGTGCTGCCAACCAAACCACTACAATGTTGCAAACCACCACCCGCCGCGCCGCGCCGCTATTACGACGATAAATGTGCTGCGTTCGTACTTTTCCTGTGCGTCCACAAAACCACCGCCACCGCCGCCACGCCGACGTCGTCGACATAACAAGCCGACGTGGTACACCAACCCTCAACCATCGTCTAAGCACCACACGAGCATGCTACGATGAGGTAGATGCAGTCGATACAGATAATGAAGGATGATAACAATAAACGTTAGGTTCATGTTCTCAAAGATGAGATTTTCATGTTGCTGATTATATCAGTAAATAACTACTTAATGGCTAAATTTTCAAGTGAACCTAAATTCCAGAGAGATGAGTTTTCGTTATATATTACTAAATTTAGAACATTTTACTTTAACAGGAAAATATTGGCATCGTTAGAAGTAAGATTAATTTGATATCTCATTGTATGAATACAATATTGAATATTCATAACAGCATATAATCCTGGGTGACAAACCTTTGATAATGCATGAACACATATTATTTTTAAATGAAATTCGAGTTTATATTTTCAGCTTTGAAATCTTAGTCAGTTGGTATTCTTCTTCAAGTTCTTTTGTCATATTAGACAATGAGTGCAAAATTTTATGGCAATAACATTTGCATTTTTAAAAACTGTTACTCTGTTCACATACAAAGCTGGCCGTTTTATACGACCTTTCCTTTAAGACAGCTGAGGGCCTTTACATACTGAAATTCCTTGCACAATTCTAATAAAATCAAATAAACTTTTATAGGCCTTTTGTATAAGGCAATTAAATTTGCTCTAAACTTCCATTGATGATGAGAATTCCATATAACTTGAAAATATGATGAAAGGAGAAATTACTACTTCTTGGTATCAATCGCAGAGAATATTTTATCAGTTTACAGTCAATCTTAGAAATACTATTAGTATTGATGTTATGTGCACCCTATTCTATCAAAAGATTTAGGTGCTTACATCGTTTTGAGCACTGAAAACCTTTGATGCACTCTGTTACTTTACTAATTGTTACTAATACGACCTTTCTTTTGAGATAGCTATGGTCCTTTATATACTGAAATTTCTTATACAATTATAATAAAACCAATTATGCCTCTATAGATCTAAGGTATATTGCAATTATATATGCTCTATACTGCCTAGATGATAAAAATTATTTTGGTATCAATTGATGAGAATATTTAATGTTCTTCAAGTCAATCTTAGATATAATGTAAATCTTGATGTTAGGTATTCTCTCAAATGATTTACTTCCTTCAATCGTGTTGAGCACTGAAAACCTTTGATGCACGAATTTAAAGGAACTTAAGACATTGCAGCTACTTTCTTGCTTCACTTGCTTTTTAAGATACGTTAAGACTGCAATAGTTCGTCTTATCCTCGCAATTTGGTATCAAAAGGACATAAATCGCAAAATAGCATTATGTTATATTAATAAACTACTGAGACGATGCAGTGACTGAATGAGCCAGAAATATAGTTTTTAATTTTTATTTGTCAAATGTATTTTATTTATTTTAATATGTTGACTGCCAAGGAAAGTTTCGGAAATTTCATCGGAAAGCCAGCTAAATTATTTTCGAAATAGAACTCACAGTTGTCAATTTCGAGTATTATTATAATAAACATTAATATGTGATCAGTCTTTCATTTTCAGATTTTCATTTCTTCACTGTAAGTGTTTTACGTAGTCCTAGACACATAGTGCGGAAAAGTCCACATAGTAGCACTGAGTGCACGGCGCGGCATGTTTTCAATTATAAATGGTGAAATCTTCCCACGAAAATAACCAGAAGAGTGTTACACTGTTATTTGGTTTGATTAACCTAGAGACGGTGAAAAATTCTAATGAAATCGAAACAAAGTTTTCATAAAAATTAATTTAAAATGCCATAAATGAAGGTCTTATCAAAAACGGATGGAAATAATTTTCATACGAGGTGAAGTGGAAGAGTTAAAGGAATATTTTAACACTTGTTTCATTTTAAATTACATTTTAAATTATACATCGAAATGTGTGATTCAAATATATTTGGTGAATTTCAGTCGCTTCAAACTACTACGCACCATACATGGTACTATAAGAACTATAATAAGCAAGATGATATTTACGTACTTTTGGTTCAATTTTACCAAAAATAATGCACATTTTCAATATAAAATGGCCAGTGATTGTGAAAGTGAAATTGAAGAAAAACACCTGCATCTAATGTGGAAGCATTTTCGGCAGTTTCAAATCTGACACCATCGATGCCGGAAAACTTATCGTTTAAACACTGTATACTTTGATCTGATAAAATTCTATCCATATAGTTTACCATTATAAATTGACGATTTTCCAATACCTTATAAAATGATTATTCTGAGTAATTTAAAGTTTGTATTGGGCTGCAGACAAGAAGAAACAGTTTTTTTCTAAACTAAATAAATAAATACTTATAAATCATTAGCTTAGAAATGTATTGCATTCAGTTGGTAAATGAACTGATTAATTTCCAATTAAACTTTTCCACTTTTCGTTCGTGCAGGCTTTAGCTTTCATTCTATGGAAAACTTGTATTAATTCCTCTTCTCTGCCATTTGCTTTGCCCCTTTTTATCCTATTATCCTCAATTCCTCGGCCTAATTAATGGATTTTCTATAGAAAAATCTTTTCATCTCTTAAATCTTCAAAGTCAGTACAAACGAGGAAGGCAAAAACAAACTACAAATAATGAAAAGATTCATGTAAATAAACCGATAAAATAAAACGCATTGCGACTGTGATTACGCCGGAAAACCGTGCGACCACTGAACACGCAAGATGAAAACTTCCAAATTAAAACTTTTGAGAAAGTTAGATTAATTTATATATAGCAGTGGCGGTGCGAACAGAAACTCGGTGGAAAATCCGTCTTAAGACTGACGCCACATCGCGGGGAATATTATCGACTCTGGCGATGGTGCAGGCAGTGGCGACCAGTGGCGGCAGTTTTTCCACGCGGCCCTCGCGAATGAAAGATCTCATTCAAGATTCAGAAAGAGTTTATTAGCGCGGCTCATCCGAGGCTCGTAAAACGCATAACTCGTCGAGAAGCGCCGGCAGCGAACAAAAAAAGATGGGAGAAGAGAAACCCGGAGAGCTAAAGATGAAGGCGTGGAAGCAGAGCGGAAAGTTCTGAATAAAACTCGTGAAAAAACTTTGAGCAGTTCGTTTTTGTGAGTGTGTTTCGCGGGGATAAAGCATATTTCCGCAGATTATGTTGTTAATTTTCGCGGAGGTGCCGGAACGAAGATGAAATTATATAAATTACGGAACTGTCATTCTATAGAAAGGTTTTACAAATATGAAATATTTCCTCGCAATAGAAAAATGTTTCTTTTTCTTCGTTTTTCTCAACTTCAAAGAACAAGAGTCGAACTTTCTATTGGTTTAAATGTTGCTTATTGCCTTTTTTCGAATTAGCACACAACATTATAATTTGTGTGTCTGTGGTGGTATTGTTAATTTAATCATTATTTGTAGGGTTGCAGTTGTTTTAGAATTACTCAATATATTTAGTAGTAGTGGTAGTAGATAACCTTTTACTTTTTTTTGGCATTTAACGATATCCTTACAAAAAGCATTCGTCAGTAGACATTTACATTACATAAAAAAACAGTAATTTACTACTAATATATAGAACCAAAATAAATACAAATAAAACAAAAAATAAATAAAATTATTTAGTATAATAACCTTCTAATGAAAGCGTTTGCTTTCTCTGTTAAATTT
>WSZQ02096147.1:35052-55626 GCA_019419845.2 Weissflogia rhopalogaster | reverse complement strand
TCTTCTTTGATATGTCAATGCTAGCTAGTCTGGGGTCGTTCAAATAAGACTGTATGATAGTAGTTGTGTGAATGAGTAAGGAAAAATCATTACTAAGTACTTACTCTCAAGTATGTATAGTCAGTAAATTATTACAAAGTATATAAAACTATAAGGTATTCTTGGGCAATAATTAAAGAAGCTCAGTTTTGATAAATAGAGAGTTGAAAATCCAAGAGAATTTCTTGATTCTCTATAGGCCAATTAACTATCAAAAAATTAAGCCAAATTAAATGATGCGATTATAAATCCAGTCGCAACAATATTCTAGGAAATTGGAAAGCTGCGTAACAATACGCCATTAATGCGTGCTCGCAGTTAAGCGAAATTAATCGACCTATTATTGAATTACCTCTTATTCAATTAAAACGTGCCTTCACTTGGGACACGCTCGTTTTACCGGAAATAATCATGCAGAAACGAATCACTTAAATTCGTCGCAAGTTTTGTAATAGACATGTCAATAACAATACACGCCATAACTAGAGAAATAAATAAATCTAATAAAATCGAATTAGTATCTACAAATAAACTGCCAGTCACTTAAATAAGAAATAGTTTGTTTAGAGGTATGAAGCAAAGTTATAAAGAAACCGATATATTGCCCAGGCGATAAAGTGTCAGCCGATGAACTGATCGCAATGAATAATCTGAATACATTTTTACTAATTATACCGAGAAAATGGTATAAAAAGAATCTACTCTAATTTATGTTGTCGAAAGGTATGAAGTATCCGTCGATGAACTGTGTTTGCGCGTTAGCGTATTGACGAGTTTATGTCTCTGCGTTTTGTAAGATCGCAGAACCTTATTCAAAAGGCTTTCATGACTTCACCAGCAAAGTAAGTTCGATACGCCGACAAGTTACGGCGACAACACACACGAATTACACGACACGACAATGTAGGAGAAATGGTGAAGAAAATACTTGGTTGAATGCTGGATACAAAAGTGAATATATTTACAGAATATTTATAAGACGAAGCCAAAACTTCTTAAGCTCGGTGCACAGCGCATACGCACAAAGGGTGACCATGGCATGGTGCGCAAGCAACCATGCGCATAGGCTGGAGGAGCCTCTCCATGCGCTCGGGCGTTTAAGTGATGTCCTGTCCTAATTTGATGAAGAAATTATGGCAATGTCTACCACAGTAGTCTACTACTATGCCACTATTGAGGTTAGCGATAAGAAGTTTACCGATTCAACTAATTGTACCGATAAAGTGGTAAAACATAATCTTCTGCAATTTAAGTTGCTTTAAACATAAAAAATCATGAAATATGAAAAGCTACATAGAAGTCGATAAACTGTCCAGGCGCTGTATTATCCATCGAAGAACTGTTCTGGCGATATGCTTAATTGTAAAAAAATCAAAAATATAAAGAGTTATAAAGAAATCGATATATTGACCAGGCGATTAAGTAGCTGCCGATGATCTGTCCCGACGATGTTCTCTCCTATTCGATTAAGTGTCCACGGCAATGCACACTCTATCTACGACGCAAATATTGAGGTAAAGATAGACATACGAAGTTCATCGGTTCAAGTAATTGTACTAATAATATTGTAAAAAAAAGAATGTTATCCAATTTAAGTTGCTTTAAACGTATAAATCCGAAATAGGGAAGGTGTCAGTGTGTGTGGCAAGACATTGACATGATTATGAATTTATCTTGACCGGTCCACGCCTGAAACAATTATCACATAACAATTGCTATGAAAGTTGCAAATCAGCCTTCGCCACGCACATAAATCAGCGAATTATGGCGATTTTTGTGTGTTAGTTTGTGTTCGCCAGTTTTATTATGATGATTCATCGGCAAAGGTCATAAATGTGTGCCCGGTGACCGCCTATTGTCTTAGGCGGGCGGTGACGGCGCAATCGATTACTTGACCCATTGCACAATCGATTACAATTTGAATATTATTTATTATATCGTATGTCTCAATGCGTGTGCTGAGGTATGTGTCGATTGGTTACGTTCGCAATGTGGCATGTGCGGTGAACGGCTGGCTGGGGCATGCCAGACTGTCGCAATGGCAATTCGGTGCATTTCGTGCGTTCAGTATGTTTAGTACGTTTAGAGAGATACTGTAATCACAATGTTAATCATGACAATAATAAATATAAAGCGGCGTATTTGGGCCACACGCAATTCATTTTCTAATGTGAGCGGTGCAAGTCACTGCTCATGCCGGGTGGCAGGCGGTTTCTGCAGAAATGATGAAAAATCTACACACAATTTTCTATACATTTTTAAAATCTCTGTGAATGTTACTTCAGTCAATGCTTTACTTATTTCATGTACATAATTATTATTATTATTATTTGCATTTGGTCTGTAGACCTGGCCTGCGACCTAACTGGTAATAATATTATCACAAAAGATATACACTTTTAATTAATGTTTCACAATTTCGTTTTATTTTCGTAAAATGTACATTTCGCCGCGAGGCATCATCACTATCCTGTTACAGTCTACAATTCGCATATTTATACAAAAATTTAGACACCTGAGTTGAAGAGATGGTCTTTAGGAAATTTTAATTTTGAATTAGTTACATGCCTGAGTGTGTTTGGATTATATATTGCAGCACATAAATTTAGTTTTCTTAGCTGACGGCTTATTTTGTATGATAATGAGCGCACAAATGGAATTTTAACGAATCTAATGTTTGGAAGTTCAGGTGTAATTGGATAAAATAGATTTTGAGTTTTTAATTTTAATTTCTTGTTTAGTAATCCATCCACCCAATAATCTTTATAACCGTTGTTACGGGCTATATTTCTGATGGTAGCAAGTTCAATCAAAGGTTTTTGATATTTCTAAAGGATTATTCACCGTCCTTGGAGGTGTTTCTATGATTTAAAAGCGGCTTTAAGATTTTTCTAGGGTACTAATTGCTTTCTACATGTTTTCAGGAGGTTTAGAAAGTTTTCAAGATTTTTAAGAGCTTCTTTAGGTACTGGGTGCTATACGCTCGCTTGACTTAGGGAGTAAACTGGTGAATGTGAGCCGAATTTAGGCGGCGAATACTTCAGTGTTTAACAAGTCGCTACTTTTTTTTTTAATTTTTGCCGTTATTTATTTTTTTAGGATAAGCTATGACATTTCATACATCTTGAAGTAGAAGAACATTCAATAAAGTTGTTAATGAATATGATAGGACTCATTCCCTACCATTACTATAAATTCTTCTAAAAAGAAACTTTTTTTAGTCTGAAAGCTAGGCCATCGACCATGTGGTCCTTCAACCGTTGCGCTTTTTAACAATTATATTATATGTTATATTACATTGTACATGTTTTTTCGTCAATACAATATTTATTCCAATGTAACATGTTTTTTTGTAAGGTAGTAGTTGGTATTGTTGATGCGTTGGGGACATGCCCATATCCCCGAAAGCACTATTGGGGCTATAAAGTTGTAAAACCCAATAATCATACGAATTTCAGAGTTTCAAGTACGCAATAAAGAGGCCTGAATGTTCCCTAAAACTGACCGCGCTATTAAAAGAGAGAGATTTCTATCTAGATCATTTTCTACGCGGAATGATTCCGTGGAAATATGCAGGCATGTTATATTCACCTATCTCCTTTAAATACTTAAGATATGACAAAGAAACCACGAAGCAATGATACGCGCGTGACAAGCGAGGCAATGCTAGGCCGAAGGTACGAATGCCGGATGGTAGTGAAAGTGAGCGCGACGGATAGTCTCCCTCTTTTAATAGCGCGGCCAGGTAGAAAAACCGGGTTTGCAACACCCAGTGAGTATATTATTTTTTCGGTGTTGTAAACGAAGGGGTCAACCGTACTTGAAAAGTCAACAAGGGCAATAAATTGCAATACATTTTTCGGGCTTTCGGGATAGAGCTGATGCGTTGATGATGATGTTGTGGTTGTAGTTTGTTAGTTTTTGTGTAGTGGTTGCTGCGAAATTGTGTTGTGTATTTGTTGTAGTAATGTGATTTGAGTTAATTCACATTAATGGAGTCCACCGCGGGGAATTAAACCGAGTCATACTGCGTGGTAGGTCGAAGCACTACCCATTATGCTACCCCGGTGAGCTAAATTCCTCTATTTTATCGGAAATATATCCGGAAAGAACGTCTAGTAGAAGTTTGATTTGAAAAAGATTGATTAAATTAATTGCGTGTCTAAACCGCAAAAACCGAGAGCAATATCAACGGAGGAATGCAGACCGAATCATTTCTCCTATCTTGTCATTTCGGTTTCCACACAGTACTCGTTGGTGGTGTGTAGGTGCACTTCGGCAAACATGTACAAGCTCGTAGTGCATTTCATTATGGTGATTACGTAAATGCGGCGCGCATAATAAGGAAATTAAAGCCGGAATTAAACAACCCACATGCAATCAGAAAACCGCCGACAAACTACGACAAAATGTGCGCGCGTATTTCAATTTCACTTCTGCCGTCCGACACGACGTCGGAAGTATCGAATTTGTCCGTAGCGTGTGCTCGGCATTACATTTTTTAATTGTGGCGCCAACATAAATTAATCAAATTCGTCTGTTAGATTAACTGTCGACAATTAGAATAAATGTTATTTTAATTTGGATTTGACATGACTTCTAATTTAACAATAAGTTTTGAGTACTAGTGTGAAATGTTGAATGGAAAGTCGTCCGAGACAAGTTTTCCATCATGAAAAATTTGATATATAAGAGTCAGTATCAAATTTTCTCTGAGGGAATTTATTTGTTTAAATTTGCTTTGAAAATATATGATTCAGTTTTGAAATATTAGATATAAACTGATTACATTATAGAATATTATAAAAAATACACTGCAACTGAAATTACTCTACTTTTTGCATTTAGAGATTTCTTAATCTTTGATATAATCAATTTAATTTAACCTTAATTACTACGAGTTTTTAGATCGAATAATTTGAAATAAATTAATCTTGTGGGTGGAGTATGAAATATTTAGTTATTTTAGTTGGCATGCGGATGAACTTGGATCGAATAAACCGAGGTGTGTCTTTCAAATTGATTTCTAAAATTCTCTCATAACTTTAGTGTTTCATTACTATCCTGGCAAACTAGGAACTAATATATTGTCTATAATGATAATTGAGATAGCATAAGGAAAGGATTGTCAGGTTCGAGGGACAATCAAAGTCTTGAAGAACCGGTTCGAAGGACCATGCAAAGTTTTGAAAGGAGTAGTTGTTTGTCTTAAGAAGTCTCCAGTTGTGATGAAGATGACATGTTGTGATTGATTGGATTGAATGTTTGTAGATGTTTAATTCTCAAAGGTTCGTTTGTAATACAGTGTACCGTTCGAATGTGATATGTGACCTCCAAATCACTTTCCCATAAACCGTCTTGTAAATTCAGCAATTACACTGAATATCAAATAATCACCAAGAAGCCAAATAACTTTAAAAGACCATTTTTAAATAGATTGCTCCACCTAAGATTTAATAAACTTCATTTAACCTCAATTACGATTCCTATCTTAAGAACAGTAGCCCAGTTAAAAACGACTTGATATTGTGGGTGGAGTACAAAAATATTTGTTATTTAATTGGCATACAATGTACTTGAATCGAAAAAACAAACGAGGTGTGCCAAAGTCCTTGCAAATATCACAAAAGGTTTATTATTACCTGAAAAGTGTCACTGATCCGGTTCGAAGGACCATGCAACGTTTTGAAAGGAGTCGGTGCTTGCTTTAAGAAGTGTTCAGTTGTGATGAAGATGCATCATTGGATTTAATGTTGGCTGGTGTTTAATTCTAAAAGGTTTGGTTAAAATACAGTGTACCGTTCGAGTGTGATATGTGACGTCCAGTAGTATGATCACTTTTCCATAAACCGTCTTGTAAATTCAGAAACTAAGACCAATCATATGCTATGGATGTGAAGTGTGGACGCCAACACAAGCACAACTAAACAATCTAGACATATACGAGCGAAATATTCTCAGAAGAATATTAGGACTGTTATAAGAGGATGGGGTGTGGAGGAGGCGTCATACATGCGCCTGCAAAGATTAAGATGGGCAGGGCGCGTATGCAGGGTAGAAGAAAGCAGGACACCCCTAATGCTAATGCTAATGGTCAAGATGCAGGGCGGCAGAAGAAGAGGACGTCCAAGAAAGAGATGGGAGGATGAGGTGCGCCAGAATACAAGGCAACTCCTACAGTCGACTAACTGGAGGAGAGATGCAAAGAATTGGGAGAAATGGAGGAAGACCCTAGGGGAGGCCAAGGTTTTTTAGCGGGCTGTAGCGCCAAGGAAGAAGAAATTCAGAAATTACATTAAATATCAATTCACCATCGAGAAACCAAACAATTTTTTCAAATAGTTTGCTACACCTAATTGTAAGATTTAATCAACTTCATTTAACCTCAATTACAACTTCTATCTTAAGAACAGTAGCCCAATTAAAAACGTATTTATGTTGTGGGTGGAGTGCAAAAATATTTGTTATTTAATTGGCATGTAATGAACTTGAATCTACGAAACGAACGAGGTGTGCCTTGGACCTCAACAAAACCAACGATAAAATATCTCAAACTTTCAAGAATGTCCCGATATGGAGTTTAGTTTTTTATGATGTGCTCCTATGATAGCCTTACTTTCAAGTTTACTTGGTACAAAGCGCATTCTTGTATAACCAAATTGGATAACGATAGTCTGACGAGTGTAGACTGATTGTGAGTGTAATCACAGCATTATTTCGTCTTTTTCTCCTTACTTTGTACTACTAGCAGTAGTGGTAGCAAGACGTAATACGCACCTTTCACACCTTGAAGGTCGTTGGTCAGCAACTGGCTCGCAGTTGCATTTGAATATTTCATGCACGATGAGAAAATGAAGAAATTCCGAATTCTTTTCGCGTGTGATGCAAGCTTTGGTCTTTCTTTTTGTTCCTTCTATCGGGCGGGCTATAGCAACCGATAACTATCTCGGCTATTGCATTGCGAAGTTTTGCGGCGGTGTGTATGTGTATGGTTTGTTTCGTTGGCGGACGCGATTATCGCGTTTCGTCATTTTGCGCGGATCGAGCGAGTTTGGCGGAGCGATTTTGGCATGAAACAACTTTTACTGGGGCTGATTGACAATATCAGCGTGTGCTATTATCACGCTCGCGCCACATACCGCATGAATTGGATTGAATAAGAGACGAGATAGACGAAATAGCCGTCAAATCGAATGACATTTGATAGAAATGCAATTAAAGACATTAAGATAAAGAATTGCCCTTGATGTTGGACAGAATTTCTACGTCTGTAAATGGTTTGCCATCACTGGTGTAAGTCATTTCGTATCGGTAATCTCGGATCCTGTCCTTGAAAGCTATTATCAGTGAACAGGTCCGTAGAATTGTGGGTGTTGCGAACGGCGTGGCAATTTTGAGCCTTTTTTATGAATTAAGTTTATACATCATTTTTGTAAAGTATACTCCTCGCCTCACATTTCTAATCTCTGGGCCATTAAGAATTAAATATACGAATACGATAAACCTAAGGTACCCAGAGATTGAAGTGGTTGACGCGACAGGCTGGCGTCTTGTACTGGATTGCATTTGTATTTTGTCAGCGCTTGCAGCGCCATTACCTTAACATTACCTAAACAAATTATATGTTGGTAGCCCTGCGTGCAGCGCTTAAGTGGTTCTTGGGGCGCGCCGAGCGCGCTCAGCAACCATCGAAGGGCGAGAATGAGGAGAAAAGAAGGGTTTGCGTCACTATAAAAACGTGGAACGCGCACTCTTCGGCCTACTTCTCCTCTGATGAGTTGTCGTGTTAACGTGTATTTTTCTTTTGTATTTGTGTATTCATTGTGCCGAGTTAATAAACTCATTGGGCTTGTTATTTCGTGTATTTTGAACTTTGACGTCTTAGGTGAGCTTTTGGTAAACTTGTACTTGTGTTGCGATAACTCAAGGAACTTAGCAGAATATCCAGTTAAGTCTGGTACCGCGCTATCAACGG
The DNA here is from genome assembly GCA_019419845.2 of Weissflogia rhopalogaster. NCBI lineage: Eukaryota > Metazoa > Arthropoda > Insecta > Coleoptera > Staphylinidae > Weissflogia > Weissflogia rhopalogaster. The sequence continues at coordinate 47,612 of WSZQ02096147.1, read as the reverse complement.
GAAATAAATGAATGTTTCGGAAAATCGCGACTACCGCGTAACAAGTGTGATTTCTGAACTTTTGGATAAGTTGCAGTAAATTACAAAAAGAAAAAAAAACTATTTAGCTTGCACTAACGTAAAAAGTGAGATGAATAGATTACCCAAACAACTCTTAAATAATGTTGATTATTTTTTAAAACTTTATTAACGTTAACTCATTTAAACATAAACGAATTCATTCAATAACACCAAATACTATTGATATAACATTTCAAATCACCGCCTTAAATTGGTAAATCACACACTTATGAAATACTTCTCAGAACACAAGCAAGAATCCTATCAATATTTGCTCCACAGCCTTAGTCTCATCATAACAAGATTATGAAAAGTTCAAGGATGCCTTGGGATGCACGCAGCATCAACATAAGCCTTCTTCAGTCCGTTTAATTCGATCTGCTGGCCAATCAGCGATCGCAAAAAGCCAATAATCCAATCAGCTAAGCATCAGACAAATAGCGCCTGTATGCGGATGATACAAATTCGCCGCACGTGAAGTTTAAGGTAAAAGTTCAAGCTCCCACATTAAATCACCCGCAGCAGAATTTCGATGATGAATTTATTTCCCAGCCGCGGTTTCCTGCGTCAAGTCACGTAGTTCACAGCGAAATGTTTTATTAATAATGTACACTGAACATCAGAAAGTGATTCCAATTAGACACGTACGCAGTTTGAAACAAAACAATTGGCGGAATGACATCCGAAATGATGGAATTCACTAGAAATGTATAAAAAAACGACATAGAGTTACATAAATGGATTTAAAGAATATAGAATATTGTGCACATCGGCAAAGTTTAGACGGTGCCTCTGTGTGCAGAAGTAAGAGTCGTAAGCCTTGGATTTCTAAGTAAGCTGCTCAACAACGACGATGTGGGTAAAGTCAGTTTATTCTCACAGTCTGCGCGCATCTCATGCATCTTCCAAATAATCTATTATAGGTTGAAGAAAGAAGTGAATGTTATGATGGCTTCAATGACAATCGCGCTTCTGTGACAGATCAAATATAGTTTTAATTTAAGTTTATTGCTTGCATTAATTTATTCAAGAATTAAAGTTGAAATGTTCAAATTGATATTCTCTTGATTATATGTTTCAAAGTTTTACGGATCTTATTGGTTTATTTCGTTAGGGTACATATTTTTAAGAAGAACTTAGTCCTAGACAATAAAAACCTAGAACCTAGTCAATAGGAAAATAGAAATAAACAAAATAATAAATGTTTTATCAAAGATTCTCAATCACTAAACCGCGGCACGTTTGTATGACGTGGAATTCTTAAAATGTGTCGCCAATTTTTTGATATCTAGTACAACATACAACGTATTATAAATAATAAAAAAATTTAAAAAAACCTTCCTTTGAGTCCGCTTAACTTTGAAATCATTAAAAGTTTGGCCCAGTCAAAAATGATTGAGTAGCACTGCTCTATATGTTATAATAATAGATACAATCTTCTTGTTGGAACTTTAATAAGTCTTCTTCTGCTTCTTGTTTAACCATTTCGCCGTTTCCTATTTGAGTTGAATCCCGAAGCCGAAGTCGGCGGTGTGAACGGCGCCTTTTCCGATCTAGAATTGCTTTCCCACTATGTGTATGAGAATCTTAAGAGGACCAGTGCCGACCGATACCACGTAGCGGCAAAATGCGGAACTAAAATGTGAAATTTAAACTTTGTTTTAAAATATTTTCTAATTAATATGTTACAGAATGCCCATTCTTGTACGGATCGTTTCCTCATTAAATATAGTTTGTTTTGATATGCATATTTACATCTAAATGTTGGGTAATTATTGAGAAAATTTTTTTTACACGATAAGTGTAAAAAAAAGTCGAGTTTTAGGTTTTTCATATTTCTCGTATTGCTAGGATTATAAATCATGCACCAATCAATTCAGCGTGAAAATATCTTCAAACTACTGGGAGAGTTTTTCATTTGATTACATAAAACCGATATTATAATTCATGAAAGTTGAGTCTAATATCGTTGATGATTTCACTGCAGATTAGAAAATATTTTAGAATAAAGTTTGAATTTCACGTTTTAATTCCACATTTTGCCGCGATGTGGTACCGGTCAGACCCGGTCCTCTTAATCAAATCAGAACATCCTCTATTTTAGCCTAAAATCAACCAGTTCAAGTTAAATTAATTTATAACAAAACTAAATTAAATAATAAGGATCGAATGTAGCTAAAATTTATAAAAAAAAGAACATTTCAAGAAGTTTTCACTCATTGTCAGGAATCCAAAGCGTCGCATAATTGCAGATATTGTCGATATCTGTGCAGTTCTCGACGCAGAAAAATGACTTTCTATGCGCTATTTCACACCGCGAGACGCCGACTTCTCAGCCGCACGCATCGGACTCCTTTTCTCAATCACGTGAAACGCACCAACAACAAATAACAACAGACAGACCAACACATTCATACACATATACCCACAAACACACACACACACACACACAACACAACACACTCCTGCTGCCGTCGCCATCATCATCAACATCAGCATCAGCAGGCCTGCACGGCCGAAGAAAAGAAACCCACTTCTTCGGCCGAGTGCTGCTCCGTCATCGTCGCTGTCGCCGCTGCGGAGCGTTCGACTGCAGCCAGCGTCAACCGCCGCAGAACCTGCTGAGCAGTCGCCGCGGTCGCAGCAAGCTTAACTCGCTCGCGCGTGCGCCGTACCGTCAGTGCGTCGCGCGACACTGTGTCTTCCTCTAAGTCTGACGAACAGAACCAAAAAAAAAATGCGCGAGTGTCTGTGAAACCCATCGTCATCCCCACAGTTTCGTGCCAAAGTGCGCCGACCGGATACCACCAAGAAAAGGGGGCTGCCCAATCGTACTTAAGTCATGCGCGTGCAGCGCGACGCATCCTCGCAATATGCGGATATATAATCGCGGATGCTGAGGACGGCCGCATCGAGTCGTGTAAGTCTTAAGTCTACTTACCTGTGTACCAGTACCAGCCAGCGCACCTAATCACTTTCCTCCGACTCCGACTCCGGCTGACTTAAATATCGACTTAAGTTATTCCGACATACATTCCATCGATATTTATAATTGATTTCGACATGTTTTCTATTTTAGAAAAAGCAGATATGAATTATATATCTTTTTCTTGGCTTAATAATCGTCTAATTCGTCTTAATCAGGTTGATTAGAAGTTTTTTTGGGAGTTATGTTAACTTAAGTCAACTTAAGTCAACTTAAGTCATCATAAATCAACTTAACCTCAGACAAGAACCTTTACAACTTAATGTCACCTATAAATTTTTACTGCATCTTCTTCTTGGTTGAGACTTCTTCTTTAGTAACTACTGACTTAAGTAGATTTTTTTAAGTAATACCCTGATAATGTCCGAGTATCTTTGATAGATTAAGTAAACCATGTCAATTTGAACTTGAAATTCAAGTTTTGAATTATTTTTCGAAAAAAATTGATATATAAAGTGACTTAAGCCATGGTGCATGCGCAAGGTAAAACATTTTCACTTTCACTCCATCGACGCTGAGCTGCTTTTAACTCACAATCAGCCGACAGTGGCTTAGCAGCGGTTTCGATAATTTTCGTTGAATCTTCACTGATTGAGAGTTTGTTTGAATTTCTACAATTTCTTTTCTAATACGTAAGCCACTAACAATAAGACTTAGTAATACTTAAGTCATACTTAAGTTAACTTATTTCGACTTAAATAATTCAAATTTACTTAAGTGATCCAACTGTTTTATAATTCAAGTTATTGGTTTTAAACGCTTCTCTTATGCAATGAATCAACTAATAAAAGCAATAAATCATCATGTGGACTTAAATAATAATTTATCAGCCATTAAACTGTCGCGACAAGTCAAGTTAGTGATATTAACCTAGGTTATTAAAAAGTGGCACTTTGAAACTGCGTTGAAAACCTTAAAGATTAGCACCTTAATTAAAGCTGTTTATATAATCGTATTTTTTTGGAATGGAGGAAAGTGACTTAAGTCAGATAAATGCACCTCATTAGCGAACATCGTACGGTTCGGCTACTTCTTAATTATCCATATTTAGCGTAGAAACATTGTGGCTGAAATTAATGCAGGCACGCGGCTAATTGCGCGGTGCGCATGCGCCGCCGACTTGAGTCGAGAATGGGACATTTGGCTCTAATTGGAAATGTTTTCGCTAAATTGCTCAAACTAACCTCAAACTAATATGCTAATGCACACACAAATAGTTACACCGAATGTACGACTCTTTATTTTCTTTCATTGTTTGTAAGTATGAAGAAGAAGAGAAATGAACAAGAAGAGAAATGACTTAAGTAAGATTAATTCCATTGGCGCGATTAAAACTTTCTGGTGAAGCTGGCGAATATTGCCGAGGAGAAATAACTCCGGTTCCGGCGACCTTTAAAATGTTACCATCATCATTACCATCACCAAATGCGGTTGCGTAATAGCGGCATCATTACATTTTCTTAGATTTGACTCAAGTTAAGTCAATACAATACCATTCTTTTTTTAAATGTGTTTAAAGTATTTATTTCGATGTAATTTAGTTTAGGAACTGTGCTAATGATAGAGAAAGTAATTTATTGGTTGATGGAGGTTGACATTGCGAGGAATGTTAATTAATTTAAGTCAATTCGGCAGCAATAAATTCAAATGACTTAAGCTACTACTACTGGGTGGACATGTTTTTTAGGTGCTGGCTGGGTAATTTGAGAGGATTGTTACGCGCGGGGGACAGGAAATCGCTGTCATTAAACCACCTTTGCGTGCCAAGTTATAGACATGTTATCCATTTTGTTACTATGGTGTTGCTATGGTTTCCATGGTGTTACCAATAAGTGTGCTGTTTATTGCCGATTATGTAATGATTCGTTTCTAATTTTTAGACAAAATGGATTTATGAGGTGTTCTATAATAGTGTGAAATGAAATTGAGTTTAGGTATTTAAGTTAATAAGAGGTTTATTAGTTTATGAATTAATGGTGGTATTGGTAAATAACCTGAAGAGTGTTTGGGGTTCTGAAATAAACCACAAATTTAGTATCAATACATATAAAAAGGGTTTATTTCTACAAAATAAGAGTGGAACAGAAAAACGTGACAAAAGTTGAGATAGATTGATGAAAGGAGATTCCCTGAGATTCACCATGACTCCTGAGGAAGTGTATGAATCGGATTTGAATAGTAGAACTTGGACTTAGGGGTTTTAGGTCTGAGGTATCTGATTGGGTAAGATTGCATAGTTCTAACAGTTAGAACCAGAGAGTGGTTACTGTGGTGACACAGACAGGACGGACCATACGTTCTTCATCTGCAGGCGCTGAAAATCAAGCAGGGAAAAAGCCGAAATAATCCTTGGACAGCACATGAACGCCTCCTATATTGTTAAAATCATTGCACACAACGAGACATGTTGGATGGCTTTTGAAGAATATACCAAACTGATCATCCTGGAGAAGGAGAAAGATGAACCGCAAATCAGAGGAAGCTCTGGGTACATAGAATTCGAACACAAAGTCCCCTGATATCCCAACACTGGTAGTTCCGGGGGAAATTGAGGTAGTGTTAACAACAAGTTGTGGACTTCCAACGTGCAGGCTAAGCCGCCTTCCAACTTGCTCACATGGCCACTTGCTCCGGTTAGAGAAACGCCGGCCACGCCAGAAAAAAAACTCGTTAGAACCATGAGGAAAGTAGTTATACTCTTCAGATCGATGAGGTATCTATCGTTTGGAGGAAGGTGACAAAGCTAACGTAGTTGAAAAGATTACAGAACTTAATAGTGTATGGAATAGGTAGTTTATGTAATAGGATTTGGAATAATGAGTTTCAAGGTCGAGACTTTCCGTTACGGGAGAATAATGTATGAAGAATTGATATGTTTATTGAAGGGTACTGATCAAGTATTCCAAGAATAAAGCAAATATTTATGTCGGGAAAGTCTACCGATTAGGGAAAGAACGGATTACGAGATAACGGTTTATGATGGGGAAAATATAAAGATTGATAATTAGGTCAGCTAATGCATCTATTACGAACTTGGAGTAATATTAAAGCTAAAGGTAATAAAGATATCTTGAAAAGATTATAGAACCTATAGCCCTTAGTTGGTAACTATGTTATCCATTTACTAATTTCAAGAGACCCATTTTAATTTAGGGAAGTCGGTCTAATAATCGACATTGAGGAGGGGGGAGTGGTATTCTCCGGATCGCAAAGTCAGTAGTTTGGAAGTTATCCGATTTTGACTCTACCTCCGCCTCAATCCACCTTACTATAGGGTAACTTACCAACCAATACAGGTATATACCAAGGCATAAATTGGGAAAAGTAAATTTTGAATTATATCTTGGTTCAAATCCAATATAAACGTTTTTTAAATTCAGGATAATTTTCTTCAAACTAGTCAGGCTTCAAAACCAGGTAGCCTCAAGTCTAGAATCGACTAGAATCTGGATCAAAGCTAATGACCATAGTTGATACTTCGTAAACTCAAACAAAAAAAAAACTTATTGTTGCCATAAACATTTCCCTAGAGGTCAAATTCTGTCAGAATAAGCTTGGCACCTGCAATATAGTAGAAATCTTCAAATTAATACCTTCAGTGTTAACTTGTTAAATTTGGAAACTACTCACTCTCAAGAAGGTAATCCAATCAAAACCATAAAATTAAAACCCCCCAAAAAATCTTCCTGGCATCAATGTGATCAATAAAAGTAAAAGTCGCACATTCGAATCATTGACATTTGGTCATGTAGACGTAATACACAATATAAAGGTTAGGTCATGTTGTAAATCAAGTCAGAGGCAATAATTCATACACCCACAGGTGGTCGCAGAGCGCAACATGACTTAAGTACAATGATACGTCGATTGAGTCAACGTTAAATTAATGTGCCTTACACGGGTACTGACCACACGCCAGGCAGTGACCTTTCCTCCCAGGTTCATCGAAACTGGACTTGGTAACTATGGATAATCAAGTCAATCTTAGGTCATGTCAAAAACGAACCAAAAATGGTCATATTGAAAATTATCATCTGCTTGATCGTCTTTGAGTTACTGTCAACCAACGGAAAGCTTGAGATCAAGATGATTGATATTGCCGCACCGAGAAATAAACCAGCTCCTTTCAAAGTTCATGAGATATCAGAGGATGGGAGTAACAAAACTAAACGGTATTCCTTACCCACGGTTAGCCTAGGAGACTTCTCCTTCATCGTACGTGTAACAATATGCACGAAAAAGCAATGGCGTTTCACAGGATCGTATATACATCGCACCTACGTGCTGACAATAAAAAAGTTGGCAAAGCAAGGGGTGACCACGGCATGGCTCTGCATGGGAGAGTCCAATGTCACAGAGGATCAGAATAGGTGCACATATATTCGTTTTGGGAGCAAGTTGATCTTCACCGATGACTTGCCTGTCATGTTGATTCAAATTAACAAACCGTTTCCCCTCATCACGGGTATTATTGATATTCTCCCATTACACAAGTTTGGCAATGGTGGCTTGGTCGGGAAGATTTGCGAGGGCATTGGTTGGAGCCAAAGTCAGTCCCAACCCAATGGCACTAAGAATTTGCATAGTATAATATCGGTTGTGCACAGTTTTGATTCAATGAAAATGATTGTGAACACCCATCAAGGATTGTGTGACGCCGACATGGGATCACCATTGATTTGCGATAAAAGCATTGCTGGTGTGGCGTACGAGACTCGAGGTCCCTGTGGTTATGGAAATGGAACCACCATCTACGGCCAGATTAACAAAGTTATGGACTTCATTGATAGTGTTTATGAAGATGAGAAACGAAGTGATTGCTCATGTCTTAACCCATGTGCATTTAAGAACCCTATCTTTATTTTAGTTTATTATATAATGTTTATTCCTTAAGATATGGTTTAGTTTCGCGTTTAGGAATTAATGGCAATAAAAAATCGAAATAAAAGCTTATTCAAATCATTAAGAATTGATTATGTTGGTGTGCCGTCCAAAAATGCCGAGTAGTCTTTAGCGGAGTCACATCTTGGCATAGCGGCGTAGCACTTTGCAGAGTCAGCACATCTGTAATTGGAGATGTTAAACACACCTTTCTCATGAATTTGCATAGTGTACTATCGATTGTGCACAGTTTTGATTCAATGGAAATCATTGTGTACAACCATCAAGTATTGTGTGACGTCGACATGGGATCACCATTGATTTGCGATAAAAGCATTGCTGGTGTGGCGTACGAGACTCGAGGTTCCTGTGGTTATGGAAATGGAACCACCATCTACGGCCAGATCAACAAAGTTATGGACTTCATTGATAGTGTTTATGAAGATGAGAAACGAAGTGATTGCTCATGTCTTAACCCATATGCATTGAAGAACCCTATCTTTATTTTAGTTTATTATATAATGTTTATTCCTTAAGATATGGTTTAGTTTCGCGTTTGGGAATTAATGGCAATAAAGAATTGAAGTAAAAGCTTATTCAAATAATTAAGAATTGATTATGTTGGTGTGCCGTCCAAAAATGCCGAGTAGTCTTTGGCGGAGTCACATCTTGGCATAGCGGCGTAGCACTTTGCAGAGTCAGCACATCTGTAATTTAAGATATTTAACGCACCTTTCTCATCCGCAAGGGTTAATTTTATATACACCACCTTGGGAACTTCCTGTAGGGCTCAAAACATCTGGTTACAGATTTCCAAAATCATTCCATGGGGTCACCTATAATATGAGATGATGCCATTGCAGGGGTGGTGTTTCAGACCCTAACTCCTATAATGTGGGGTTTGTAGGATCACACTAAAAGTGAGATTGTGGAAATTCTGGCCAGACGCCACTCTTTTGTTCGTTCTGTTCGTCCCCGTGAATTGTGACTCATCGGAATTCAGGATGTTTGTGTCTGAATCATTGTACCTGGGTCAGTGATCGCCATTGTTGAATCAAGTCACTTATTCTAATTATTAACAGATGATAATGCTAGTACGCCATCCAAAAATGTACAGTCGTCGCTGATGCTAAAATTACTTGATGCAGTGACCTAGCACTTTGCACAGCCATGACATCTATAAGTGAAGATGTTTAACGTACTCCATAGACAAGGGTTTTTATTGACTTAATATCACTATAGGGTCAAGTGGAGACATCGCGTTACAAATTCTCAAAACCGAAATTGGTAACCATGGTTTAATAATCAAACTTCACAAGGAAGAATCTGACATGACAGAAACCTAAAATAATGAGGGAATTGCCAAGAGCCATAAATCAGCAAGAAGAAGAAGAAGAATGAGGGAATTGAAAATACATCTTGGACTAATTATCTTTGTTATATTACCATCTTCATTGGTCATTCCCGATATTTCCGTAGAAAAGAAAACGTTATCGTCCGATCAAACAAAGGAGATGATGAAGAATATCCCTGAAATTTATTGGAGGGCCGACTTTGGCAAAGGTGTAAATCCAATTGCCCAGGTTATACATAAAGAGATGGGATTCCCCTTCATCGTACGAATCGAAATTTTTATAGGAATACCACAACGTATGACCGGGACACTCGTGCATTACAACTTCGTCCTAACATCATGGAATCAATCAGGGGACAAAATTGAAGCATCAATGTGCTGCATGGGTGAATCCAGCGCAACGGCCGATTCAGGCTGGTGTCGGTACATGCGTTTTGGTTCTGAGTTTTTCCACTCTAAGGTTACGAATATACTGGTTATAAAATTGGATAGTCCGTTCCCCCACATCCCAAAGATGATCGAAATTCAACGAGTTGGCTATACCCAAGTGTCTAAGTACATCAACAAGAGGTGCATCACTGTTGGCTGGGGGGCAAAAAGTACCAAGCCAGTGAAAACCTTTTTCAAACGCAAGGTCGATGTACTGGTGCGTTCGCGTGATGTATCCTCCGTCGAAGTTCTGACCAATAAAAGTCTGTGTCCTGCTGATCTGGGAGCTCCATTGATTTGTGGCCAGAGCATCATAGGTGTGGCTTACAGTAACACTAAAAAATGTGATGCTAAAAACGGTACTACTTACTACCACAACATCAATGCTTGTATAAATTTCATTGAGACTGTCATTGAAGACGAAAGTAATGGTCAGCAGCGCCTTTACCCCTTGCCTGTGCTCCTAATCCTATTATGCTATTTCACTTTTTCCCCGACCTTGTAAATAAGCTGGTCTGAACTGGAGTTTAATCTCTAGGGAACATGGTACGGTTCATTACTGTCTAATATGGTTACCATGGGTATCCCTTTATTAGGCCTTGTCAAATTTGGCCAAAAAAATGTTAGGACCGACCTTCTGCTTTCTACTAATATTTCTTAGATCAACTTGTTCTGATGACCCTGTAGTAATTGATGTATTGGCTTCGGATAAAGACTTTTGGTATCCTGTGAAAATGCCCAAACCTCCTCCCTCCACCGGACGGAAGCTTTTCCAAGGCGAAATAACCCCGATTCAGGATTACCCGTTTGTGGCTATGATAGTCTTTTACACCTACAGGGCTGCTTCAAAATGTACAGGCACCTACGTCCATCATAAATATATCCTCTCAGCGAAACATTGCTTGTTGAGAGGCACGAAGATTATACGGGTCTGTATGGGTGAGAGTGAGATCAGATATGATGATTTGTGTGAGCCTCATCAATTGGGTCGTCGCATCATTCTTGCTACTGATGACATAATGATTATCGTCCTGAAGAAACCCTTCGAGACCAATATAAATATATCCATTCTTTCTCCGCAAGAATTCGACATTGATATGTTCAAGATCTGCTATGGCATTGGCTGGGGGTTGTACAAAGCAAGCACATCTACTGTCCAGCTTAGATCCGCCGAATTCAAGATTGTTCATAGGTTCTGCGATGAGAAGCAGGTGTTTGTCGAGTCGAAGGAACACAACGCATGTCAGGGAGACTCTGGTGCGCCGTTAATCTGCAAAGGGGTGCTAGTAGGCGTGGCCTCGACATCGAGCACTGCGAGCTGCCAAAGCGGAGACGGAATAACCAAATATTGCAATGTGAATGGCAACATTGAATTCATCATGAATGTTCTAGGAGGGAAATACGATTATGCTTGGCGATTTCGAGCCGATGATATGACGCTTTTTATTACTCAAGTCTCTCTGATTGTCAATTGCATAAAAGTGTAAGCTTAAAAAATTCTCTGTAATTGTATCAGACTAGATTATTAATGGGAAAATTGACCCAGGTTTGATATAAGAGGGAAGCACCCCTCCTTTCTTCAAAATCTTATACCCATCGCTTAGAATTACTAGGTTGATATTGGTCTGCATGGGTAAGAGTGAGATTAAGTACAATGAAGTGAGTGACCTTCTTCAATTCGGACGTCCTGTCGCCCTTTCTTCAGATGACATGAATATGGTTCTGACGGTATCATTCGAAACTAGCAAGGAGATAGCCATCTACCCTGCAGGTCCATTCCACGGGCTTGGCTAAGGGTTACACCAATCTCAAGAGTCTACTATCCAACTTCGATCCACTCAAATCAGGATAGACCAATAGTCCAGCAATGACAAGATAGCAAGCAAACTCGAAGGAAAACAACGCATTTCAGCGTGAATCGGGGAGTTTCCTAATCTGAACCAGGGTCCTAGAAGGCGTGGCCTCGACATCAACTACAGTGGCCTATAGTCCCACAAAGGCTCTAAATGGGGAATAAGATCATGTGCAGTGTTGATGTAAAGACACTTTTTCATTATTTATTGCTCTAACCTCTCTGATTGTGAATTACATAAAAGTGTAACCTTAAAATATATCTCAGTGTAATTGTATACGACTCGTTTTATTCGAAATGGATAAAGTTTAGTTGTAAAACGCGTGGCCCCGGAACATATTACTTATTATATTACATATGGCTTAAGTCATAATCGATGACATTTTGTAGGAGAGTTACAATTAGACAATCTTTGAGCCATCTTTAATTTATATAACTGTAAAATGTTATAGATCATAGCTTAAGGCAATTTATTTTAAGTTCTCTTGTCATAGCCAGTACGTTACTTAACCTTTCTTATCTCTCCTAGATTGATTGATATAATTTTATTAACTTTATTGACACTTTTGTGGTATAGTTGATTACTTGATTTGATCTGGTCAAAATTGATGATATCAGTGATACATAAATATTCATTTGCTCAAGCTTAGTGTGGAGAAGCACAGTACACATGCGCGATAGACTTATGCGTTGCCTGACGTTGACGTAAACGCATGCAACGCAGGAGCTTGATAACGTAGACTTAACGCATGTAAGACAGAAGCTTGAAGCGTACCTCTGCACATGCGCAACTTACTCAAAATTGTGCTTAACGCATGCGTACCCTTAAAGAAGGTATTCTAGAGAGCGGTACGGATTCTGACATAGTTAATTGTTTCATTTTACCTTGAAAAACGATATAACGATATCAATAATCCTATATTCTTCTCTGGATTGCCCTAAATATAAATATTTATATAAATCACACAATTTGAGATTCGCACACAGCGTAAGTCTGC
>WSZQ02096147.1:6805-30638 GCA_019419845.2 Weissflogia rhopalogaster | reverse complement strand
ATAATTACATAACAATAAATACGAACGCAAGTACTTTACAACTGATTTCTAATTGCGAACCACGCAACTAATTTAATATTAAGAAAACAATATCTTTGATTACAGTAATTGCATAACGGATGCAACAATTGTACCTTCACATATGCACATATGCATGTAAGGAATATAACTGTTGGTAATACATTTTGCAAATGCTATGCCGCCACATGTGAATTCCAGACATTCACATTCATTTACTGTCCCGATTAAACAGAATGTTGTCACGAATAAAAAATTAATTGCACATAACTTGTCGCATTTTAATCCCATTCTTTTGGGAACCTAATAGACGATTATCCCGATTATAATGTGTCCCAATTATCCGACGTCCCGTTTATCCGAAGTTCCGATTATCGGATTTCCCGATTAAGTGAAATCTATAGTGAACAACAACAACGCAAAACATTTCTATTTGTATGCACTACGAGTATACGAGTACCATGACGTTTTCTTTTCCTTTTTTTGTTCAATAATTATGTGAAATTCGCCGAACCGTCAATTGTTTCCATTAACATTGTGTGCAAAAACAATTTCACATGACTCCAAAGCTTTTATAAACTACGTCCGAAAATAAAACGCACGACATGGCACGGTAGCCGCTTGATGAATATGCTAACAATATCAAACAATCGCGATTGAATACGCCAAACAGATGGAATTCGATTGTTGCTCCCGATTCGTTTCACTTTTTTCACCAATCATCCATACACACTATGTTACATACTCACACATCTAAAAACACACGCACACATCACTCACTCTCAGACATTTTATATGCATTTGGGTCAGATTTGTGACTGCGCCAACGATGCGAAGAGCGACAGTGAAGAAATCGCTAAACCGTGAAGCTTCCCAAACGGAATATTTTTTATTTCATGCTAATTGCGAATGGGATTTTCAAATTTGTTTTCTAAGTTTTCGTATTCGGTGTAGTTTTTTAAATATCTATTTTATAAGGATTATTACTAGAAACTGACATTTAATAAGAAAATAATATGAAAAGAGTGTATTCTATTTGTAATTAGGCCAGTGCGCTATAATTTCTACTCGTTTACAAATAAATTGCTGTAATTAAGATTTACGGCGAGCTGCAGCTGCTTAATGATTGTTAATTATGCAAATTATTCTTTTCGTTTTCAGGGATTTTTTGGTTGTTTATTTTGGAATTCGGTTCCATAGTCACATCACTTGAACCAGGGGTAAGTTAAGAATTTGTTTAAAATTTAATTTACATGAAAAAAATAAAGATTTACATGAAATGAAAGAAAAAGGTTTAATTATCTGAATATAATTTATAATTTTAAGTCTTAAAAACTTAACTTCTGTCTTCCGTATACATATTGCATGTTGTCCTACCCTCAGATTTTTGACTTTTAGACATACACAGGAGTTTCCGGAGTGTCCGACTTGGATTTGTCCAGATATTTATGGAACGTGAATTTTAGGTTTTTCATTCTTTTTTATACTTCCCGTAATAAGTAATCAAATGAAAAACTGTCCGAAGAGGTTGAAGATATTGTCACGCTGAATCGATTGATGCATGATTTATAATCCTAGTAATACGGGAAATATGGAAAAAAATGAAAAACCAAAAACTCGACATTTCTCGGAAAAGACGTTTTTTTATACGATAAATATCTTCCCAACATTTAGACGTAAATGTTTTTATCAAAACATACTATATTTAATGAGGAATCGCTCCGTACAAGGATTGGTATCCTGTGACATGCAGATTAGAAAATATTTTAGGATGAACTTTGAATTTCACCCGTCGGACCTGATCATCTTAATCATCCAAACCTAACTGAATCTATGTTTATATATTATGTCAATTTAGTGTGAAGTTTTAATTTGAAAAAATACTTTTTGCGATTATTTTCCCCGGGTTCTCCCGGGATCTCTGTGGTGGAATTGATAATGTGTTGGACCGGTACCCCAAAGGTCGCCGGTTCGAACCCGGGTGGGGGGCTTCAAATTTTCTCTTTCCGCTTTAAATTTCAATTTCAATGCTAAATGATTATATAGTTTCCTTTGATATGTCAATGCTAGATAGTCTGGGGTCGTTCAACCAAGATTGTATGATAGTAGTTGTGAATTGGCTAGGAAAAATCATTACAAAAAGTACTTCCTCTCAAATATTTAACTGAATCTATTACAATATATTAACTACACCTAAAAAGAACTTCATTCAAGTCTGTGACGGACACTTGAGGCACACCCCTTGTTAGTTAACATAATCTAACCTAACCTAACCACCCAAACTTAATTAAATCTAAAAATATCTAACAAAACCAAAAAAAATCTTATATTCAACTTTTTTCAACGGACTTTCTTTCTAACCTCAATGCAACCAATGCAAGGTCAATCACTCGTAACCTAAACTACAGGAAAACGCTCTTAATTACAAAGGACGCCCAGATCGCAAGTCTAGATGCATGCCAATTACTACGAATCTCTCTCGTGCAAAATTTCGAATTCGAGAGGCATTTAAATCGCTGACCCCGACTTCGACTCGACTGTGAACTATCAGTATATTACTAATTCGCAGCGCTTAGGCAGACGTATCAGCAACAAGCGCAATTAGACGACAATTAACGGCCACACGAAAACACGACAATGACTAGGCAGCCGAACAATGGCTACCAATTCAGCGTGGGCGTCGTCGCGTCGGATGCGACGGAAGTGATAACCGAACGCCTCTCTCACCTTCCACGAATTGCGCGGGAATCGCCGCCTCAGCCACGAAGATGTACACGATGCGTAGTCGTGTCGGGATAATTAGACAATTAGCATATGTTTGTGTGTGCTTAGTTGGCGGGTTTCATTACAATGCGCATTGAATTTAAATTCTCAACATGATATTCGTACGTGATACGCCACACAACAATGAACACGTGGTTGGTTGTTGTTTGGCTCTGTACTACAAGTTCATTTAGTTTTCTAAGTAATTATTTACATTGACAAGAAGTAAAATTACAAGACTTAAGACTTATTAATAGCTTACCTGAAGAAAAGCAAGGTCTAAAAGCTACATGAAAATATATAAATCAAAAAGAACAAAGTGGCAATAAAAACTTATACACTAAGCTAGCCTGTATTAAAATAACGATGCAGCACTGGAACTTCACTCACCCAGGTTTAACTTGGGATTTCGTAAACTTTCGGATCAGTATCAGCTGATCTTGAAAATATCGGGTGCAACTATTTGGTAATGAATGTTATGTCAACCCGTAGACATGATTAACTCTTTCCACTCGAGACGTTTTCGGAAACGTACTGTGGGAACTCGAGGCGAGTGCTGTACGAATTTCAGTGCTTGACTAAAACGGCGCCAAGCGAGTATGCACAGTACATTACTCAGACTTGAAGGTAGAGGTAGACTAGACTGATTGTGAAAACTAATTAGGTTAGATTTATACAAGGCTACACATTACAAGATTTAGGTTAGGCTAATTTAGAATATGTTTAGCTAGATTCGGTTAAATTAAATGTGGTTATGTTTCATTTTGAAAGGTTAGATTTCATTTAAAAATAAGTAAGAAAATATTTAAAATCATTTATCATGACACAAAACCAGTATAACTCGAATTTATGAAGGCATGCGCAGCGTATATAATATTACATACATTTTCCAGTAATAATTGTGTCGTTACCACATAATGAAACACTGCGCCACATTCTAATAAGCCATACGTACCTTTCTAATCACTCGGGGCGTTTTTTTTAACGTACCACTCGCAGCGCATGGTGTACGAAATGCAAGCAATACCCACAAAAAGAGCGACGGACAAATTACCATAATATTGGCATTCGACTTGCAAGTGTAGACTTTGCTCTGCCGTTACCGGTTACTGCAAGTACTACACAATTGGTAACCGCAACGCATAATTAACGAAGAAAGAATTTGCAATTACAAATAATAACACGCAATAAATTGGTTTCTTTGCGATGGCAAACTGCGTTGGATGATTTATTGCATAACATTGTCAGTCATCTTCTTTGACTCTGTATGTTGCAGCCATTTTTAGTTATGTCAATGTGTTTAATTTATTCTTTGATTGTTTGCTTTATTTGGTTGGGATTGGTTGGGATTATCCGGAAAGGAGTTTTTCATTTTGAGTTTACAATAATCGTCATGATTCCCGTTAAATATTACCAACAAAGTGAGTATCCGGATTGTCCGCAGAGGATTTGATTGAAAACTTTTGAACATGTAGTATTTAGTTAAAATGAGTTCTTTTAATGAAATTTATCTCCTTTTTGCACTTATCAGATGAAAATTC
This sequence comes from Weissflogia rhopalogaster, assembly GCA_019419845.2. NCBI lineage: Eukaryota > Metazoa > Arthropoda > Insecta > Coleoptera > Staphylinidae > Weissflogia > Weissflogia rhopalogaster. The sequence continues at coordinate 26,316 of WSZQ02096147.1, read as the reverse complement.
CAAAGTTTTGACATATAACTTCTGTGTTCTATTCATGCCACTTTAAGATCATTAACTCGCTTGGCATGCAATCCCGTCTAAACCGGAGATAATAAGATTTGTATTTACTACTTTATGCACGGGGTTTTTGAACCGTATGAAGTAGATTCAGAGATTGGATATGTCTTTTCTACTTACTGACAAGACAAAACTGTTTAGGCTAAATAAGTTATGAGGTTGGTTGTTAGTACGTATCAACTTTCCCAATCCTCCACACATAGTCCTAATTCATCTTCTTCTTCTTCTCCTTCTTCTTATGTTAAGCTAATTAGCTTAAGTTTTACTGGCACTTCTCCTGAGATATTAATGTCCAGGTATCGGACCATCTCTTTGGTGGCCTGTCGGTGTGGCGGGCGCTCTCCTCGTGGTCTGCCCTCTTTCACCATTCGTGCGATTCTCTCGGTCTACATTCTGTCAACTAGGTCGTTCCACATCCTCCTACGATTTCTTGTCCATCGCACTATGTCTGGAACATTGCACCTCTTTCTAATATCGCTAATCCGTTTCTTGTCTCAGATAGTTAGTTCGCTTATTGCTCTTAGAGCGTGCATCATAGTACTCACTTTCGAAACTCGTCTCCCATCCATTCTATTCATCTCTTCCGAACTATACATTACTCATGCTAGGGACACTTTTCAGGTGCTTCTTTTTCTCTGCAGGCAATATATTCCGGCCACCTCTCCACAGTTTGTATCGGTTGTTACCCAGAGTTTAAGGTGCTTTTCTTGATGTGATCCAGCCTCCTCTACTTCCTGGACTCTCCCCCTCAGTACCCCTTCTACCTACCCCCGTTCTCCCATATCTGCCTCACCGTAGTCTCCGATAACCTGCTCGCCTCATACATCTTTTTTCTCTCTCAAATATTTGATGTACTAAATCGAATTTATAGTTTTTAGACTTTGACAACTTACCCGACACTAACTTCTCATGCGTGGGAAAGGTCATCGGCGGTTACTACGCCGACCTGGAGACCTCCTGTCAAATGTTCCATGTCTGCACCATCGGACAACTGGACGAACCCATGGATATTCGTTTTCTCTGCCTGAATGGAACCGTCTTTGATCAGGTTCCTTCACCTAAACCGTTCTAAAACCCGATTAATCTAATCAAGCTCTTCTAGGAAACCCGAGTATGCGAACGTATCGATGAAGTTGACTGTTCCAAATCGGAACAGTTCTATAGTCTTAATCTGGAGTTGTATGGGAATACTCAACCTCCAATTTTAGAAGGTAAATGAAATGTCTTATTGTTATAAGTTGGTTCTAATGAAGGGTTTTTATAGAATCTCCCGAAACGGAAGTACCGGAAGTATTACAAAAATCAGCAACGACTACCACAACGACGACATCTCGACCAACGGTGGCGAAGACAACTAGACAGAGTTTTATCATCACTACTTCTAAATCACCTCAAGGATCAGCAGGTCTTTATGGTCCACAGAATACTGCTACCCCACATGCGGTCCCAGGACCATTACCTACGGTGCAGATCCCACAGCCGCCCAAACCGCCTCAACCTCAGCCCCAGCTGCACTTCGGATCGAGACCCTCAGCTGACATCCGATTCAACCCGGAGGAATATAAGATCGCGTTGAGTAGTTCGGGACCGCCTACGATACGGACGAATGTGAACGTGAAGCCCAATACCCAAAGTGCCAATCCTAAACCTAGTGACAATCAGAGTGCGGGCCCAAATAAGCCGATCTCTTTCCAAACGTTTAGTGACAATAACAAGCGTGTGATCGTGACCACTCACACAACGGTGTATAAAACTGAGAAGCAACCTCTGCATGTGGTTACTGTTGCTCCAAGCAAAGTGGAGGTGACCAGTCAACAGCCAGAAGACTCTGAAGAACAAGAGGAGTCTGAATCGGAAGAACATGATTATGATGTGGAACCTTCTGATTCGACTGAGGATAACTATAGCTACGGCTACCGTCATCATAGTCAAAACCGGCCGTCCGAAGCCCTCAAACCAGCCTATACTACTCAGGGACATACAGAAACTCCTTTCAAACAGTATAGACCTGATATTCGGGATTTCAGACCAAATCAAGCTTTATCTCCTCCAATACCTCAGCCTTTACAACAGCCTCTTCCACCTTTGAATCTTCAGGAGTATAAGGCTAGTACTTATAGATCAGTGTTTCATCCAGCTTCTAATAATCCTTTGAAGGTTAACTACAATCATCGAGGTCTTTCTGGTGGGTCAGGTCCTACAACATACCGCAATCATTATGGGTATTTTAATCAAGCCTCGATACCCGTACCGGTTCAGGTCCACCATAAACCTGAGAAGCACCTTCCAAGGCCAAGTATACCTCCTTTAACCTTTAGTTCCCCGGCACCATTCTCGTTAAGTAGACATGTTGAAACGAAGAGGTTCATTGATCACAGAATTCCTCAGCAGATTCAGCAGGCAAGTCAGCAACTGCTAAATCATCATCAACCACCACGGATTGTAATTTCGGCGTCTGCGTCTGTAAGTGATGCTAGTGGAAGGAAGTTCAACTATTCCTTAGGCACTATTGGGGATAGTAGGTTCTTTGGCAATGCCCCTCAATCATATGATGACTACAAAGAAGACGATGTTGGGCTAGACCCGTTCTACCATGATGTACCTAAAATTAGGACGAAACGTCAGGTTCCCGACCTAGAGAAACTGGATGAGGCCATTGGAGAGAAAGAGGCTATAGACGTTTTGAAGTTCCTCTTCAATTGGTACAATAACCATGAGAAGAACACACCAGGTCCGTTAGAAAAGAAGGGAATTCCTGTAAGGGCTGAAACAATTACTGAGATCAATGATGCTCTAAGCGAATCTCCTTTTCAAATTGATTCAGATAACCCACAATCACTTCAGGATGATCAAGATACAGCTCGGGATTATGTATATGAAGATTTTGATTTCCATAGACCATCGGACTATGCTGGGGTCCCTCAGAAGAAGGAGGGGAAGCCTTATTTGAGTCTTCAATTACTTAAACCACCATTTACACAATCTGAACCTAAACCACCTCAAATGTTACATACAGAGGACGTTCCTAACTTTCGCTCTTTGAAGTCTCGTGAGAAGCAAACCACGACAACAACTCGAAGTCCTGAACTCAATTATTATGACTATGTTGATGATAACTTTGAACCTTTGGTTTATAAACATGACTACGGAATTCCTGGAGAAGATGTCAAAGAATCTGGATATCCTGAAAAAGAAACGAAGGTTAAAGATCAAAAAGAAGGTCAACGTTTAGAGGTACCAAAGCAGACGGAACACCCTGAGACTAGACTCAAAGAGAGTTACCAAGACCAAATCAATGAAACTGATCCCAATTACTTCTTGCCAGATTATGTTGATGATAACTATGAGCCTTTGGTCTATCAGCATAAAGAAATTGAAAAGAATGCATTTATAGGCAAGGATAAAGGCCTTGGTAACAAAGAAGAAACGAAGAACATTGTCGTGGGTACAACATCGGAGACCTTTACAACTCTCAAGGATCCTCTTCCTCAAGAGGAGAATTATTCGAAGAGCGTTCCAACATCAATTTTACGAGTTGAACCTGAAAGGGTGTCATCAAAGCCTATAGACTCAAGTCCCCCAGAAGAGCCAATTTTTCCTATTTATAATAGATATCAAATGGCATCGAGTGATTTTGCCAAGCCTGAGACTTTTAAGACTACAGAGGCTACTCCTACACTTGAAACGGAGAGCTATAAACAGGTCTTAGGAATTTTAGGTATTACTACACGTAAACCTAACTCTGAAAATCCTTCTGAGCAAAGGGGGACTAAAAGACCCAGAGGTCATAATCGCGGTAAAGCCAGATTCTCTTTTAAAGATATTGATGTTCCTCTTGATAAGGTCCTCCGGAAATCTACAACTACTAAAGCACCTCCGCCTTCTACTAAAGTTGTTGAAGTCGATGAACCTAGCACCATCATTATTACAGAAACCCCGAAAGTGGATACAACTACAGAGTTAAGGTATACAACAAATGTCGAGAGGAGGACTGAAGAAGTAGGCTCAGGAATAGATACTGTCATTCCAACAGAAATTCTGAGTACTACAGAGCAGATATTCACTCCAGAACGAGTAGGTGATTCTGGAGGGAAGGAGGAACAAATATTTATGCAGGGTATAGAAGGAAGGCTATGGGAAAAACTAGGGGAGTCTACAATAGCTACGGGTCATACTACCGAAGAGATTGAAGTGACCTCGAAAAGTGTTACGGATATTATGACTGAAGTTGAGGAGACAACTTCTTCGGGTTATACAACAGAAGCTGGGGATAGTAGTATGGGGTTTAAGAAATTAGTAGAGAAGGTTGAGGCTTCCACCGGGGGAGTGGTAGTAGCACAAGTGGTACAAGGAGAGAAAATAGATGAAACAACAATATTTGAAGGGCCTACAACTGTGGTTCCTATTCAAGGGAAAGAGGAACTAGAAGAAAGGCTAGAAACTACGATGTCGTACCCTACAACGATAACAACATCTGTCCCAACTACTTTTAGTACCTTTACAACTTCCCCAATACCAACAACGACCCATACGGTCAATCCAAGTTCTAGAAACTCACGAAGACGTTCCAAAAGTCGGTTCCGAGTACCCACTTCGACTCCAACATCCATCTATTCATCAATTCAATCCACAACTGAATTTCCTACGTCCTTAAGTTTTTCTTCTTCGACTTCTCCAACCCCAACAATTCCAACAATTCCAACAACTCCAGCAACTCTAACAATTCTAACGACTTCTGAAACATCTTCAACATCTCCAGAGACCAACCATCCTTTCAGGGATCCAATAAGAATACCTTCAATCAACGAGGAGATAATCGGAGCAATCAAACACAATATGCCAAAAACAGACGGTAGAAACTTCGAGTTTAATATCAACGCATACACAGCCAATCTTGCCTATCGTGTAAAAACAACCCCATTGACGCTAGTCCTCAACGAAGACCCCCAAAATCTATCAAGCCCTAATCACACATTGGAAGACCCAACCCCATCTCCTACCACCACAGGACCTCCTCCAACCGATCCCCCAATTCCCAGAAGTGCTCAACCCACTCTGAGCAACGAGAATATTACTCGTCGGGGTCACCATCTGCCCACTACTCCTATATCCCAATCGACGGCGATTAACATTCGCAAGCAGGTCAAACATCAAAAGTACACCTTCAATTGTGTGGACAAGGAAGTGGACCGTTTCTACTCGGATCCGCGTGACTGTCGTCTCTTCCACTATTGCACGCGTGGTTTTACGCGGACGCAGTATCTGGACATGAAATTCGTCTGCGATTTAGGGACGTTCTTCGATGATATTCAGCTGGTGTGTACCAAGGCTAAGCCCGAGAGGTGCGTCAAAGACTAGACGAATTTAAGACAATTGAACCACCTTAATCATCCACCTAGACTATTGTATATTGTATTCGTAGTGTTTTTTTATACGTTGATTTTTGTAAAGTATTTTAATTTGTACATTTTTATTAATTTTAAGCGTACTTGCTAAGTGGAAAGGATGGAGTGTGTGTACATGTGTCAAATAAATCAATTTGCGTTTGTTTTTATTTCTGTTGCAGTTATTTTTTTGTAGAATATAAAAAAATATCCCAATATCCCATATCAAAGATCGAGAGGCGGAGAAACTTATTCTTGTGCGTTAGTTCGTAAGATTTTTATGGAAATAAAATTTGTTGTTCATCAAACTCCTTAAAGAGTGCTCGCTCTTCTACTTGTCTCTGCCTACAGACAGCGGGTAGCTGTCGACTTGCAGTCCTCTGAAAATATTATCTTTCCTTGTTCTTAATACCATTTATCTCTACCTAGTACATCTATTCTTCTCGTCTACCCTCGACCAATCCGGTCACATCCCGCCTACTACCTTACGCACAGCATCGCTAAGATACAAATTACGCCACTTGCAAGTCAAACCTGTCCGATCTGTGGGAGGTCGTTGATGGACAGAACATACGACCAGACATCTATTCTATTAACTCGCGAGTGTCACTGTAATCTTTGTTGTGTGTTTGTAAATGTTGCGTATCTGTCTTGTAGGAAACTGTGTATATATCATCAACTCTCCATCACTCATCATCAACCGGCACCCATTACCTCCACAGGTCAAAGTCTCCCAGTTCTGAAAGCATTAACTATTAAAAAAGCAACTAATTGCAAAAATCTTTTAGGGAACCATTTCAAACAAAACATAGGAAAGATAAAAGAGAGACAGAAGTAATGGTTAAATCATTTTGTTATATTTGACGACATTGTCAGTCGTGTTTTCATGGTCAAAAGCCAACGCAAAAAGCGGCGCAAAACAAATCACACGCTCCATAGTAGAAAGGGAAGACACAGTAGTCATAGCACCATGCTCCGCAACCCCCAACGCAATTTGTTATCGTACAATCAGATGACACTGAAAAAGGAAAACGGTTAAAAAGTACATGTACATCTGAATCAGTATTTAATAATTATAACTAGATTGGGGCAATAATTGGGAATCTATTTTTAATTTTCTAATGACTTTATATATTCTTATACTATTTCCCATGAAATGTCCTATGAAGGGTGTCCGATATCCCATGATCGCAGGTGATTTAAGGTGTCAATGGATTATCCATTTTGGCACACTAATTATGCGGGATCCCTGTATGGAAAGGGGCCCTGCCGATATAGAAGGGCCTCATCTTTGGGGACCATTTGAGTTGCATCTCATCCAGCGTTTCGATATTTTAGATAAACCATGGGGGGCTCACAAAGATCCTTGGGTTAAGTATTATGCTGCTAAAAGATTAAGAATCTAGCAGTTTTGATTTGACATGTATTCTCTCATGGATGCTAAATGTCCTGTCACGGTCGCCACATGTTAGATCATTGTCTCCAAACATCGTGAACTGTCCTCTGCCCATGTACAATATAGTTGTTAGAATTATGGGCAATGGGCCTGCAATTCATTCCCGTAAAAGAATCTCATATGCTAACTCACGTACGGTGAGACCCGATCGGGCGGGGGAAAGCTAACGTGTTCGGAAGGCGTTAGACGCTATACAACCGAAAAACAGAACAGAACAGATACAGACTACTAGAAATAAATGGCCTATACCTAGTCAGCGACAAGGCAGGTGTTCATAGACTCCTAAAGGATAAAGAGTCCATCGTTTAGTGATGAAATGAGACCTATTACGGACGACAAATGCTATGTCTGGCTCGCTAAATATCAGAAACTGCGAATGTTCTCTGTCCACGTACCCCACAATTTTTTTTACCGAGCATACCGAGCTGCTATGATCAATAGCTCTATTCAATTCTTTTTCATTGTAATCAGTCATATTACAGACTAACACTATTGATAAGAAGAAGAATTCACTTTAATATGCATCCCCACCGAGAATTGAACCCGGGAACTCATGGACAGAGGCCATCGACCATACTACTGCGCCACTTGGCTGGATGTACCACATAATTATAAAGATAATTATAAAAAAAAGTATGTTCCTAAATGATATGAAGCCCAAGATTTTAGGTTTGACCCGTGACCAGGCATGGACGGCAATTGTCCTGGCACTATTGCGAAATGTAGACCCTAGACCACCCCATGGGAAATTTAGGTATCCTAGACGACCTTAATACGCTACAGTTGGGATTTAATATATTCCAAAAAACGATCTCATGCCATTAATTAAAAAAGAATTTCAAATAAATTTTACCTTCTTCAAACAAGACGGATAGAGTCAAAAGCAGGGTAAACCCTAAAATTAAGCTTCTGCTGAAATTCATCTTCTTATCTTCTTCTTGTTAAAAAACACCACACAGTACTAACCCAGAGTTATCCGAAATCATTTTATACCAAAAATGACAATACTAAACGTGCTAATTTCATCAATTATCAGAACACGATAAGTCATGTCCCCATCCATAAAACCTGATTCCGTGATCGCATGGTGGTTGAAATTTTATGTATGTTGTACATGTATTTCGTGTGGTTTCTGCAAGTTACCTCCAATTTCTGAGTATAAAAGCTGGGCTATATTGATGTACAGATCAGTGTGAAATATTAAGCGCCAGTTGATTAGTTACAAACTCTAAACTTTTTATCAAGATGAAGCTCATCGCAGTTTTACTCCTGGTGGTAGCTTTGATAACTACGGAAGTCTTGGGTAAATTTGTTAAATTTATTAGTTTGCAAAGTAATTAATGTTTTATCGGGTCAATTAGGTGATATATGTATAGACGGATGCATCTTAAGTTGTTCCGGATTGTGGGCAGAATTCTTTGGCGCTGGTTGGGGTCTAGCTGTACTTTGTGGAGAGCTCTGTGCTGCACTCTATATACCTTAGGGAGACCTCTGAACATGTATTTGCCATGATTGGAAAATATTAATGAATATTCAGAACATCGATTTTATTCTTTATTTCCCATCATTTTTTCCCTAGACATTTCTTATCTTGCACATGAAGATAAAGTGGTTACCCTTTTTCCGGATATTGCCGGCATGGTTCTAACCGGAGCGGCCACTTGCTCCGGTTAGAACCATACGAAAGAACGAGGAGTTATCAGGAGGTACTCGTGTCGTTATGATATGTGCCCATTCCTCTCCATTTCTTCCTCTCCCACCTATTCAGTAATTACTCCTGATGTAGATTGGTTACCTGCAATGCATTAAAGTTGTTTTGATCGCTCATTTATAGTTATTAGCAGTTTTGAACCAAATATAGCAAAAGGAAATGCTCTTACTGAATTTTCCATTGAGGGACCCCCATTCCCATATTAATTTCCAAATGCACACGAATACAGACCGTAATACTTACCGTAACCCCGGGGATACCACACTTCTGAATACTCTAGTCTAGTTGATAATGTCTATAATAATGCATTGTACAATAGTGACTGATATCCGAATCCAACATTGTAGAAGACATTTGACTACTATGATGTTAAGGATTTAAGGACCGTGACAGGACATTTGCCATCCATATTGGACTCCTTATATTTATGGTATTTTCTTTTCGAAATACCGGACGCACCATATTTTCTTTTCTAAGGCTCTTCACAGTAATAACCCAATGATACCCATCTCCAGGGTTCTCTCCTTCCCGACAAATATCATTTACTTGACCAGATAATACTCGCACCTCCCGAAATTTGACGGGATTTACGACCTTGACAACAATTGGCGACCGAGACAACCTATTTGGCATCCGTGACAGGACACACCGCCGGATCCGAGGACGCTGGGACAGCCGTGGTACAGGCGGACGAGCAGACGTGCCTGCCACCTGATCCGTGGACGTTCAGACACGAAACGCCTGGTCACTGCAACGATTCTGACATTATAGAACCCAACAATATCCATCTCCAAGGTTCCCACTTCAACAAATATCTTTTACATGACCAGATAATACTCGTACTTCCAGAGATTTGACGAGATTTACGACTCTGACAACATTTGGCGACCGAAACAACCTGTTTGGAATCCGTGAGAGGACACCCGAGCAGTACTCTTTCAAATAACCTCTTCCTCAGGCAGAGAATAGCGAGATCCTCTACTTTCAAATTTGATCCACGATACAAAGTTGATAAACACGGATCAAGTTCTCCACATTTATTGTCCACTTAGTTACAAATTACAAAGTACAACATAATACAAAATACACAATATATACACATAAAATAAAACAAAGAAAAGAGAAATACTGGTAACAAGACGAACAGAAAGTCGCCCAATACAGAATCATCTTAAGAGTGCGTTGTTTCTCTAAATTTTCGAATATAAAACTCGGAAAAATTAAATAGATTACCTACAGATAAAAAAGTAAAACAGTAGCGATTCACAAAAGAAGAGTTACAAATGTAGAGTGCAAATTTACGAAATGTACACGTGCAGAGATTAAATAATGGCAAAATGGCGAGTAAGTTTAGTGACTCAAAACAGTTGACAGGTAACATAACTCAGCATGCATGGCTTAAAGGATGGATGCTAGACGTAATTACGGTAATTGTGTATTAATTCAAAAAAGGCACATATTTACTGATTGCTCCCGATGTCCTGGTTGGTGATAACTTAATGGTTAGAAGGTCCCCGTGACCTTTCCTCTCTTTTTTTGGTTTCAATCATTGATTGAATGTAAATTTTGGCAAAAATAATAAAATTAACAAATACGCATGCAAGTTGGCTGCGATCTTCGATTTGACCTAATGGGTCACCCTGAAGGTCTATACTTTTTTGAAGTCAGTGTCGATATCATACTCTGGTTCTGCACCAACGTTGGTGTCATAGTACGCATAATCATAACTGGCAATTTTTTCCTTCTTCCCTGTGGATTGCGGTTGAGCTGGCTTTGTTGATTGTTGTTTCTGTTGTTGCTGTTGCTGCTGTTGTTGGGGTTGTTGGGAGGTCTGTTGTTGGGGTTGCCTACTCTGTTGAGGCTGTTGAGTTGTGGGTCGACTCTGTTGTTGCTGAGTACCATATATGGATTGAGTCTTTGTTGTCTGCTTCGTTGTTGGTTTCGGGTAATTCTCCGTCACTTTGGTGTTCTGATTGTTGAAGTTGTTGGCGTTGGTTGAGAAAGGTCTCGGAGATTCACTATAGAATGGCTTCTGAGTGGTTGTTGTCGTTGCCTTCTTAGCATTGTTCTTGGCAAGTTCATTACGACTACTGGCGATATTCTGAGAGTGAGCTGTCTTTAGGAACTCGTCTTCTTTGTAAGCTCCGCTTGAACCATCATCATAATGATCGTACTTTGGATTGTAGGACCCATCATCATACTGGGTCTCATCGAAACGGTTCGCCCTCTGGGTTATGGGAGTCGTTGATGTTACCTTCGGCACCGTAGGCGTATACTGTGTAAACGGTGTTGTCTTCTGAGTTGAGACCTCGACAGGTTTAGTATTCTGAGTGTTGTCAAAGTTCTGATTCAAACTCTGGGAGAATTGATTGGCGAAAGGTCGACTAAAGTGATTCTGATTGGTTTGACTAAAGGACTGTGGCGTCGAGGGTGATTGAGTGAACGTAGTCTGTGGTTGCTGAGGTTTAGTACTGTGTTGTTGTCCTTGTTGATTTTGACCTTGCAATTGATTATTAAACTGCTGGGCATTATTAAAAGGCGTTGTCTGCTTACTGTAGAACTGAGTCTTTGGAGCAAAAGTCGTGGGGGAGAACTGCTCTTTCTGCGTTTGTTGTTGTTTAGTATTTACCTTTGCTGTTGTAAACGTTGTTGGATAGTTATCCTTACTTTGCTTGACCTTAATCTTAGGAACGTCATAGTGGGTATCAAAGCCACTGTTTGTTTGAGCTGGCTGGGCTTGAGTAGTTGAAGTCTTGAAAGGTGCAGGTTTAGCCTGACTGGTCTGCTGGTTCTGGGCGTGAGCTTGAGCCTGGGCCTGGTACTGTTGTTTGTTGAAAGCTGGTGGATAATTTTCGGTCTGGGACTGCGTGGTCTTCGGACTGAAGGTTGTCGGTTTGTATTGCCCATTGTCGTAGGTTGTCTGTCGATGTTGGGTTTGACGTTGGAAAGGCGCCGGGGTGCTCACTGCCGCAAGTGGTGTAGTCTGACGGAAGTTGTCAGCATCAGCGTAGTTTCGGTTGACTGGACGTCTCTGCGAGTTGCGTTGGCGGTGGTTGTTTAGAGCCGTAGAGTACTGTTCAGGGTTGAGATTAGGGGTTGATGACGGTACCGGGGATTGCGTGGTGGCCTTCGAAGTTGGGAACGACCCAGCGAAATTGTTGATGAATCCGGTGGGACGGTTATTACGGGGGGTTTGTGTCTCAAAATTTAGCGAAGTCTGTTGGGTAGTGGGTTGCTGGATACGGAACTGTTGAGGACGTTGTTGTTGTTGGTGATGCTGTTGTGGTTGTTGATGATGTTCTTGTTGCTGTTGTGGCCGTTGCTGCTGTTGAATATGCTGTGGTTGCTGTTGTTGGATTTGCTGTTGTTGGGGACGTTGCTGTTGTTGAACCTGTTGATGTTGTTGTGGCCGTTGTTGCTGAGCCTGTTGTTGTTGTGGTCGTTGTTGTTGTTGTTGTTGTTGTTGTTGTTGCTGCTGCTGTTGTTGTTGAACCTGTTGTTGTTGGGGACGTTGTGGTTGTTGTTGTTGAGGCCTTTGCTGCTGCTGCTGCTGTTGCTGCTGTTGGGGTCTCTGTTGCTGCTGCTGATGCTGTTGATTTTGTTGATTCTGTTGATTCTGTTGCGGTTGTTGACTCTGCTGTTGGTCAGGCCTCCTTTGCTGTTTCCTAACCAATTTCCTCTTCTGGAACTGATCCCGATTCTGATTCACATTACCACTCTCATCATCGTCGTCATCATCAATCTCTTTACCACCATTGCGATTGTTAAAGAAGTTGGAGCTACTCGAAGTCTTAAAGATATCCCTTTCACTATTATTGTTGTTATTATTATTATGTTTGTTGATTGGTCTACGATGGGATGAAACTGCCTGGTTGAACTCCCTCTGCTGGTTGACCCTAGCAGCTTGGTGCTCACGATTCAGCCTTGCATCTCCGGTTTCGGCGCGTTGCAACGAAAACGTCTCTTCTTCCTCGCCATACTTGACTGCCTTTGATTCGAACCCTATAAAAAGCAACGAATTAAAACGAAACCCCACTCATAGACACATCCTAAAAGGAGAGAATAAATGCGCGCGCAATTTTAGAAAGCAGCAACCCAATATACACCAAATATGTTTAGCCTGTTGTTCGCTGTGTAGATGGCGCTGTCAGGGGGTGGTGGGATGCAGAGGTAGTTGTTAAGTGTGTTTTGTTGCGGTGTCTGTTTTCTGTGCAAGCTTACTGCGTTGCCGCTGCATGGAAGCATCTTCGCAGCGAGAGGCAAACTGTGAGTGAGATACATACTGTGCACGTCATTCGCATCTGCGTCGCTCGTACCTGAGCCGAGCCGATAGAGGTCGAAATTATCGCTGGCGTAGTACAACGTGGTGGCGTCACAGTCGACATCGTCCCACTCGGCGCAAATCTGGTGGTCCTGATCGAAGGCGGTACCGTTTGGACAGAGGAATCGGAAGTCTTGGACCTGAAATCAAACATATTGGGACTTTTTTTGGAGTTAACGCACACGATGTTGAAATGTTTTACAAGTTTTGTTAATAGTAGAGTACAATGTACATTTCGGGTACGAAATTCTAGTTTTGTAATTCGCAAATATTTATACAGTGTTTATTGGTGAGTGTAGGCGCGTTAGTGGGGAGTTCACCAGCAGGTCAATTTTATCATCGAGGACTGCACAATGGATTGATGTATTTCGGAGTCAGGTGCTTGTTTAAGCACTCACGGTTGAAGAAAATGTGATTGTTGCACTTCACGAATTGCAATTTGAGTTTTTTGTAGAGCACAGTCAGTCTTGAGATACTTGCGTTCTTGATGAAATCGATGGAGTGGACTGTAGGTTGTTGGTAAAACATAATGGTAAAATGTTTTACCAACAACCTACAGTCCACTCCATAGATATTAGGACTTATTCTCAAAAGTTTTGTAACACACGTGGTAAATCGCGATACAAATAAATTTATATTCCGCGTAGGTTGTTAACGGAAAAGGGGTTCAACGAGGAAGTTTGAATAGACTCAGTGAGAACTAGTAGCTCGAAAGCGTTAGTTAATCATCATTGCCAAATTAAGTAACAATGTTAACAAGAGAAAAAGAAAAAGGACGACGTAGACCCACATTGTTCAAAATGGCGACACTCTCAATCACTCTCGAACTAAATTCCGCGAAAACACGTGGTGGTGTCTAAAATTTTGACAAACTAGACCGAACTGAACTCTTTTATGCTGATCGGGAAGGAAAAAGGCTCGCGTAAGTTACAAACTTTGTTGCGCGTTTCCCACCCATAAAGAGACACATGCGCACAAATCCTGGCAAGCAGAAACGGACCGTAACAGCTTGTTCTCAAAGGCTTGTATCAGATCCAAGTATTCTAATATAGAACCTATCTATAGAGATTTATAAGGTTAAAGCCCTAAACTGGACTTAGAGTCAGTTAATAGGCTTGGACCTTCCTCCAAAACCTCCGATGAATAATCAAGAGATTAATAATCTGAGACTGCAGAGATTCGAACCTTGATCGCCCAATTGAGAAGCATCTACCCTACCCGTTAGGTAACCTCGAGGGACCATGGTCTATGTTCTGATTGGTATACCACATATTTTATCTATCTGACTTGCCCGCCGCAAGGTATCGAACCTCGATCCCCCAAGTGATAAGGAATATCCCTATCCACAAGATAAGCTCGACTGGTCTTAGGGTACGTTCTGAAAACTAGAAGTCACTTACACCAACGCCGGCGACCTTGACGCAGATGTGGAACATTTGGCACTGTGTCTGTGCATCTGCGTAATATCCTCCCAGGATCTTGTCACGACAGGTGAAGTCCGTGTCCGGCATCGACTCCAGACTGTATGTCGGGTACGGCCGATTGTTCAGGAACTGTCCGGCCACCCATTCTGCTGACACGGCTGAAAAATCACAATATTGTCATATTAATTAATCTAACAAGTAGTATTTTTCAATCGAAATAAAAACAATTTGAAACATAAGCTTCTAGTTCCTTTTTACCTAAGTAATGTTTAAAGAGTTTCTTTGAAAGTGAAAAGAAGAGGGGTAACGCTGCACTAGAGCAAATCTGAGGGGTCGACCCCTCCTTGCGCGCATTTAATGACTTAAGTCACTTTCTCGCTTAACTTAAGTTAAGTAAGAAAACTTATATGGGTTTTTAATAATGATTTAATCATTTTATGCCTCTAGTGACCTTAAGTAATTTACAAAAGTTAAGTAACTATACTTAAGTAGTAATTAAAAATACGATTTAAGACACATGTGTTTTTTTCATCGTATTTTTGCAGTACAACATGAGTTAATTGGAATAAATTTAACGACTGACAAGACGAATAAAACTCGCCAACTTCGTGTATCGTAGCTGCTACGACTCTTAAGACAGATTTCCATTTATTGTAAGCCTCATCATTTCGTGCTCTTTCGATTTCTATTCTATACACCGTCGAGTACAATTGAGACGGTGATGCGCAATCGTGAGCTTTAATGATAGCTTATTTCTTTAACGTCAACATTTCCGGTCTATTATTGCGATTTTTAACGTTAACAACAACACAATCCAATTGAAAATTCAAGCAAAATTTAATAACACCTATTGTCTTGCCTAATATAAGGTTATATTGTGTTATTCTAAGGTTATACCTCTTCAACCAGAAGATGTGTTTTTCAACTTTGCGCAAAATTGTGTATTGTTTTGGACAATTAGATATTACGCGGCGCCGCAAATGTGGAATACTTTCGCTGCGCAATTTACATTACCATACAACAAGACAGCATGCCGATTATATAATTGCAAATTTAATATAATCTTATGTGTTTTCCTGTGTGTTTGTGTGTGTGTTTTTTTTCTCACATTTCACATTATTATATTTAAATCCGGCGTATACAACGAGAAGATAATTTAACATATTTAAATCTATCTTTACTGTTTGTCTGTTTGGAAATGAGATTATGTAATACGATGTTATTACATTGTAGCGAGTTGATTTCATGCTGAAAGAGAAAATGTTGTTAAATTTGATATGCAAAAACATTAACATATTCTCTTCAGACTTAGTTGACTTATGGCTTATGTTAGTACAGGCATTTTACTATCGAAAAGAAAGGTTAAAGTTAAAATGACTTAAATATACATATATGCAATCTTAGCAAAATTCACTTAAGTCACTTTCGACTTAAGTTTATGGAACTTGAGTTCAGTTGACTTACAATTGTAAGTCAAGGTAAAATAGTGTTTTACTTAACTGAAAATACTATGCAGTCATAACATTTTAAGGCAGTTAATTTATTAAGTTTAGATTATTTTGAAACCAGGCCTTAAAAGTAACTTAACTCGAAATAAACAGTCTTAAATAATTAAATAAAATTTTTAAAATATCATAAATAACATGATTAAACTACCAAAGAATCTTAAATAACATGAACTACTACTATTTAAGTCATGTTACTTAACTTAAGTAATGTTTTAAGTAACATTACTTAAGTTAAAATAACTAAAAATAAGCAATAAATAGTACACTAATTAATAAAAGATCATTTCAAATGACTTAAATGTATCACACCAAAAAAAAAACAATACTTAAACCATGATATTATTACTTAAGTTGAAACAAACTAAAACACCGGAAATGAGGATATACACGAATAATACTGTCATTAAAGCACAATTGTCTGCTAGGATCTGAAGAAATAGAAAGAGTACGTGATGCCACCGTGAGGCATCTTCCTTACTTAAGTCGTCGACGCTTGCGTAAGCGCATTTCTAAGTTTCATTACGTCTCTGGTGCACTCACATTCACACATATTCATACATACATCCAGCACCTATAATTCGCTTCAATCGTGTCATCGACTGCTAGTTTATATAATCCGGCGTTTATTTATTAACTCATTAATTTATTACTTTGCAATTTGCGCTCTATGTCATCTTGCCATCTTAGTTTAGCATGCTTGCGTGTCTGCGAGTCTATGAAACTAAAATTCAGACGTAAAAAAAGTGCATGAACATAAACTTGACGCGATTTTCGGTAATTGGATGTTGTAAGAAATTAGCCAGAGTGCGGCGCGGCGGCGTGGGAAACGACTTCTGGTCGTTTAATACGCGAATCCACTTGACTTAAGTCTGACAAGCGCTGCCTGCCTGATGAAACCAACCTGATGCGCATGCCGCGCGCGCCGTACCGTGTTCACGCGCTCGCTGCAATTATGTCAAGGATGATGCGCTATGAATTTTTCGTCCCAGCGCGCAGCGCACAGCCTCAGCGTTAGCGCACATGCGCGCACACGTTTGCTAAGTCGCGCATGCGCAACATACGTCTTATTATATTCGCTAGTTACTTTTACTTATTGATATATTGTTTCAGCTTGTATTTCGATTGATTATTAAGAATTACTTACGTATAAATACTAAGTTTAAATATTCCAGGTTCTTCCAATTTCATTTATTTTTTAATATAAACAAATTATCTATGAACTGAATTAGGTTAAATTTGAGGTTGGTTAAATGAAGTAAGATTAGAATGAATTAGAGTTAGTTTGAGTAAAATTTGCCTAATAGATAACGTTAAGTTAGGTTAGACTAAGGGTGAATCAAGTAAGGCTAGGTTAGCTGGACATAGATTTGATTTCCATGTTAGATTAGGTTAGAACAAGGTAGGTTTGGCAGGGCAAAAAATGTTACAAAAAAATTTCGTTGGGTTATATTAAATAAGATTAATTTTGACCAAGTACGGTCAAGTTAGGTTCATTAAGTAAGGTTAAGTAAAGTTAAGTAAGGTTAAGAAGGTTAATATTAATTAAAATAAATGAAAGTCAAGTAAGGTTGAGTATGGTCACGTGGTGTTAAGTAAGTTGAAGTAGGTTTATATAAGGTCGGCAAAGGTTAAGTAAGTTAAGTAAGGTTAAGTAAATTAAGTAAGGTTAAGTATCGGTAAGTAAGAGAGTCTAAGTAAAGTTAAGTAAGGTTAAGTAAGGCTAAATAAGATCAAGGAATGTTAATTTATATTAAACAAGGTTAAGTATGGTTAATTAAGTTAGGTTAAGATGTCTTAAATTAAGTTGTGGTAGGTTATGTAATATTGAGAATGGTAAGGTAAGGTCAAGTAAGGGCACGTAAGGTTAAGTAAGTTAAGTAAGTTTAATAAGATTATGTAAAGTTAGGTATGGTTAAGTAAGGTTCTGTGAGTAAGGTTAAGTAAAGTTAAATAAGATTAAGTAAGGTTAAGTTTGACTAAATAATGTTAAGTATGGTTATAGTTAAGTTAGGTAAAGTTATGTCAAGTTAGGTTATTTTAAAATGAATATTCTTTTTAATGAGAAGCCGATGGTATATCATTTTAAATTAAGTTCGTCTAGCTAAATTTTAATAAATATTAAATTTGTTTACGCAAACTTTAATAAATATTAAATAATACTTTCTACGATGGATAGAATATAGCAAAACCATCAATAATTTACTGTAAATCTTAAAATCTTTCAAAATACCATCAAGAATGCACAAGAATTTGGCCTAATTAGCATTACATAACCTCAAACACGCGGGCTTTTGGCGAGAACGCTAAGTTTTCTTAATGAACACTTAAGTAATATGTCATTCCTGTGCGCATTAATCAATTTCGTATATCTACGATTGGCGATGGCATGCGAAACAATCAAACATGGTATTTCCAGTACCATCGACGATGGATGTCATACAGCTATGTGCTGTATGGACTGAAGAAGTCAAAGCACACAACAACAGCTTGGCGAGCGATTGAGGAAAGGTGTGTTGTTGGCGTGCGAGTTGTGCGCGCGTATTTTTAATTTCACGCCGGCGTGTACGTGAATCTGATGAATTCCATCAATTTCTCAACACACACACATATTCACATGGACATAAACATACACAGCAGCTATAGAGACTTGCTCGGTGCGCATGCGCCACGTACTCAACGTTTATCTGGAGATCCACGCGAAGAAGTTGCTTATTGCCACCGGATTGCATAAGCGGAGAGAACACACGATCCTAATGCAATCACACGTCGTTGGCGGTGATGCACGTAAGACTTTAAATACACTTAGACTCACTTATAAACATACGCATACACATATATGCACACAGCGAAATTCTGCGAATAGTTTGGATGACTTAAGACTGTAAAAAAAAACAGCTACTTGTAAGCTGCTAAAGTCTGTTGTCGTTTAACTACGTAGATATTATTTAACTTCGTTGAGTTAGGATTGATTGCGTTTTGTTAGGTAAAGTGATGTTAAGTTAGATTATGTTAGATAGGTATTTCCATTTTTTAAATGAGTTCGTCTTTCAATAAAAACATGGTAATTTAAGGTATATCAGTTAGAATATAGGTTAGATTCAAGTTAGTTATCAAACGTTAGTTATCAGTAAGATAATTTATGTTATAACGGACGATTGTAATAATTTGCTTTTTATTTAATCGAAATATACGTAAATCAAGTCAGTGCTGACTTCTAATGAAGTGCAATCCACTCGAAAGGTTCGTATGAATAGATTTGGTTAGATAACT
This sequence comes from Weissflogia rhopalogaster, assembly GCA_019419845.2. Taxonomy (NCBI): domain Eukaryota; kingdom Metazoa; phylum Arthropoda; class Insecta; order Coleoptera; family Staphylinidae; genus Weissflogia; species Weissflogia rhopalogaster. Next base: position 7,185 of record WSZQ02096147.1, on the reverse strand, counting down.
GTCCATTAAGCCCAATCAGATTGAAATCAATGATGCAATAAATAACTCACGTCAGTTTCATAGTAAGATACCTTATGTTAAGTTTAAATGGCTTAGAATATTGAAATGCTCAAAGGACTCTAATGGACGATTGTTTAATGATTTATATGCAGCGCAATCAATCAAAATCAATTTTTTTGTTTTTAAAAACATTTACACATATATTAAATATTAACCTAACCTCATCAACCCTAAGCTAACCTAATCTTCTAGCAATTTAACAATAAAACATAAGTCAAGTTAAAAATAAAAATAAATAAATAAATAAAAGTATCTGAGCTTGTCAAAAATTGGTCGAAAATCGTAAAATTAATATATCTCGAGAACAATGTGAGCTATAA
>WSZQ02096136.1:0-12076 GCA_019419845.2 Weissflogia rhopalogaster | reverse complement strand
TAATGTAAGCGGCGCATAGTCGCGGGGCAGTTGGTGCGGAATCCTACGGTCAACATTGGAAATCAGTGCGGAACAGTGTCGAGTTTAGTATTTCACAATAAGTGTCCAACTGCCCGGGTGTCTGAAGTATCTAGTATTCGCTATCCTTTGTAAAGATGCCTGTCATTTATTGTTGAGTCTTTTGTAATGTTCACATCTCTGTATCTTTGCCTATTTCTTGTTATCTTGAATATATATACTCGTTATGATACATTTTCCGCTCGTCGTTATTTTATCATTGTTATGCCAATCGATCTTAACCGGTCCATCACGCTAGATGCCAAAATCCCCCATTTTATCTAGGGTCAGGAGAAGGTATCCTGGTCAATAGCAAATCCTTAACGCGGGATACCCACACACACACACACCCGCAGCGTGACATACCAATGAGAGAGTACATAGCCAGATGCGAAAATATAATCCAGTATATAAGCCACTAATAAAGTCGAATGTATATCCTAACTTTTCCAAATCGTATTTAAACAAACATGTTTTCATCACAATTCAAATGAGCACTATCTGTAAGTTAGATATCAGATTATATCTTTATTTTTAATCATACATTTCGGCATATGATGAAACGTCATAATTTCTTTTTTTCTTGGGTAGCCTTATTCTTTTATTCAAGCCGCTGGCGCCTTTCTAAATATGTATTACTTGCATTGATTCGTGGGTGACTTTTCATAATGGCAACGAATTTGTCTTCTATTCTCAAATTCACAATCAGCCATCGGACAAGATTCGATTTCGTTTCGTTTTCACTTTATGAACTTTCCCATGTCATAATGCAATCGACGGGCCATAATTTTCAATCTGTCCTACACAATTAAACATATTAGCGTCTTTTATAGCTTATTGTAGAAATGAATTTATTGCCGTTTCTTTTTTGGTGATTTTTGGAATCATATTACATGGCATTCGTATCACTAAGCATATTTTTAAAACGCTGGACTTCTTGTTAATTTGACTAAATTTCAGTTTAACCTCAATCTCAGTATACCACCAAATTTTATTGAAAATGAAAATCCTAGACCTTTATTCAATCAAATATATATGAGACAATTTCATTTAATTTCAATTTCTTTTTCTCCAGTGTTCCTGTCTGAATTTAGAGTGTAAAAAATCACGTATATCAATTTAATTTTGGTGCATCTTTGGTTGCCTACATTATTTTGTAAAACTATTGTTTGCTTGCACCCTTAAAAAGTTTATCTTTGCAATACAAATAAATATGACTTCTGTACTTTTCTACCTTTATAATATAATAGTCAGGCAATAATTTTTATAAATTCGTACATAAATAAAAAAAAATTAGCATCGTTTAAGTTGGGATTAATTTACTACTATTTCTCTTTTACAAATTATAGCATCATATTACATGATAATATGATGATTTATGATATTGTTGATTTAATGCTAAATCAACAATAAAAGTGGTTTTGAGAAAGTAGTTTTCTAATATGTTATTGTTCTTTGCAGGAACGATACGATATGGCAACGCTGGTCGATCGCCATTTTGGTAGCCTCTACGCGAATTACATGCACACCAGATGGCGCCTTATTCGACAAGCACGTGACGTACTCGTGTGCGAATACCACGGCTGCCTGCAGCGCTTCGAGCACGAATTTTGCCTACCGGCGAGCATGCTCCTGCGTGCGATTAAGGTGAGTCGCATTGGCGCATGAATTATTGCCATTCGCGTATCGGGAATGCGATCGAAAATATCGATCAAACCTATTCGGTCTTCGGCAGGAGAAAACTTGTCCAAAGTCGATTATTACCAATATATTTATTAATAGCCACTTAGTTAAAATAGTTTTGAAACAATATTGGAAAAAGTGATTTATGACTGACGAGAATAATTAGAAAGTGTTTTGTACATTTTTTGTTCGAAGCGGGCATATCGCCTCTATGCTTGATTACGAAGCGATGAGTGGTTTTTCTTTTTTTTTTTTTTCTCCTGCTTTGCTTGTTTACGCGCCGACAAACGGCGCTGACATTGATGTAATATTTTAATGACGAGTTTGCGTACAAACATTGCGCACAATTAGATGGGTTTTGTTTCTATTCGGCCGCCCGCTGTGCGCAGATGAGGGTCAAGTGATGGGCGACAGACGGGCGCTATGCAACCCAATTTGCATGCGCCGTGAATGTAGCCACTTTTCCGGACGCAATTAAAATAAATTGTTTTCCACCTATCTTGATATTGCCTTGCGTGTTCGCGACCGAAAGCCACGAATCATGCTCAATCTCGCTGGTGTATCATCAATTGAACTGGTGATTGTTTTGATAGATATTGCAGTGGACAAAAAAAACTTTACATATACTTATTTGGATATGCAAACTGCAGCTATAGTATATATTTCCTACTAACTTTTGTTAATATATCAACATTTATTTTCTATACGTTTCGAACAAAATATATTTTTTTGTCAAAAATTTTGATGATATGACGAATTATTGGCTCTATTATTTGAATTTGGCGCCTTGTGCATGCGAACAAGAGTGGCAACAGTCCCAATGCTACTGAGCGTCGCATGGGGTTGAGCATAATACCCCCCTTATTTTAATATAATCAGGCCGCGACGAGACTAGGTGGATTCTTTTGTAAGTCTGCGTTTAAAACGTTGTTTTAATTGCAAACCCCATCGATATGAGACTGTTTGAGAGAAATTTAATACCAAGACCAGCTGTAGACAATCTATGACCCATTTACCCGGGTGACCCATTTACTAATTTCAACTACTACTTTAACGAATAAAGCATCGTTGACCAAACCATATTTGAGCCTTTTTCAAATTTGTTTCCTACACGAAATGTATCAAGCCCAAAGGGACCTTCAGATTATGGTTAATTTTGACCCATAGCCTCAATAGTTTGCCGACACTTGACCCAGGTTATTAATATAGAGTCATCCATCAATCGCGAGCGCACATAACAATTTCGAATTATAACCTCAATAACCGCATTGTTGAACCTTAACCTAATATACGGTTCTTTCAATAACTTCTAAGCAAAAAAAAATATGAAAAGGAACGACACAATGGCCCTATTACGAGTTATCGTTATCGAGGACGTGCCGGCTATTGATAAAACAACGCAAAGCGTATAATTTAGTCGAATAAAGTTTGTCACAAAAGTGCAATTTAATGCCATCAATTCCTTATAATAGGTGGCACGAAATGTGGAGCACGACTCGGCCCAATTTTCCCTTTTTCTTGTGCCATGCGCCATGCCATAAACACGCCGCGCTAATTTATGGACGTTGGCGCGGCGTGCGCATGCGCCATGTGCTTTTCGGCGCTAGGCATATTGCACTGCAGCGCATTGAGCATTGTTATTGTTTCGTGCATTGTTATTGTTCGCCAAATGAGAGAGGTGCAATACGAATGCGAGTGGTATACGAGGTCTATTCGGCGCAACTTCGTCTGCCTAATATTTCACTTTCCATCGGGGCATATTTCGCTCGAGGAGATTTCCAGGGCACTTTATTGACCAAATCAGGACGTAAGACATCGCCGAATTGAATGTGCTTAATCATACGGATAGGAAGTTGGCAACAACAGGAAAGCATATAAATTTATTGGAGGAAATGGCGGAAACTTACCATCTTAACAAACTTCATTCATTTTCCCTCCCCTAGTGTGAATTTGGATATTCACACCGATCTAGAAATACCATATATATAGCTAAATAGAAAATGATAATGCTCCCGAGCGGAATAGGCAACCGCCATATATCTAAAACACTCATCGGATTGCATGAATTCGAGCTGTAACTCGTAGAGTATCATACTAATACTTCGGAGGTTACGGGTTCAACCTAACTATTTAATCCAGTTTGGTGTTCATCTTGATAAATCAATAGCAGTCATTCAAAGTAACAACATGTTTTCAACATCCAATTCAATGCGTATATTTTATAGACTTCTTGTTCTAAACCAAGCTTTCTTCCAGACTTCCCGAGAAAATTATACTGTCTCCAACCAGATTTACACCGGCAACCTCATCGAAGTGGACTTCTTTTTGGTATAACCCGTAGAGTACAATCCTAGTAAAATGGGGATTGTTGGATTTAATCCTGTCAGTGTCATTATCATTTTTTCTTTTAGCTATTTTAATGCAAATTGGTGTTTGCTCGTCTTGATATATCAGTAGTAGATTGGCTACAGATTATCAAATTACCATATGAAGAATGAGATGTGACAGAGTAGGTCATCTTCTTCCAATGTTGCCCACTTTGATACTTATATGTTTTTAAGGGCGTAGTCGATTTTTTTTTTGCTCAACCCATGTCCTCATGTTGCAAATTTCTTCTCCTTCTCCGGGACTACCCATTTGGGTACATCAGAGAAGCCTGGCTTATTTAGCGTAGCCGGTTGTTGATGTCAATAAATTTTCCGTTTCAATTTTCGCTATTAGAACCTACTTAATGTACCTGCTGCCATTTAATTTAAATTAAAATGTTTTTTGTCTTTTGGCATGTATTGGATTTGTGTGTCCAACGTTAGCCGTCTTATGTTTGCATCTTTAAGGTGTGTTCGGCTGTATCCGTTTCTCTACAGAATGCGCATTCTTCGGAGCTTCTTTTCACAATGCGGTACAAGGAATCGCCAAAGCCTCCGAGCCCCGTGAGGAGCTGTGTGGGCCATAAATCTACCCAGCCAACGGAAAAATATACCAACAGAAAAATGATAATGCCTTCGACCGGAGTTGAACCGGCAAACTAACCGGAGGGTACTCGTTCCATAATATGAAGGTTGTGGATTCAAATCAGACCGGTGACATTATCATTTCTTTTTCAATTAACTGTCCTCATTAAATTTTGGGCTTGTTGGTCTTAATGGGTCAATAGTAGCTTGACTACAGTCAATCAAAATAACATTATGTAGGGAGGAGTGCTAGGAAGTAAACAAACATTCAACGAAGTCCATTTCGATACATACACATTATATAATACTTTCTTTTAATCTCAGCTTTCATTGACATTCCCACCTAAAGAAATAACCAGACAAATGCTGAACAACCAATGGAAAATAATACAGAAAACCGAAAATGATAATGCCATCGACCGGAGATGAACCCCCACCTCACCGTTCTTGGTTTTGTAACACGTAACATACCATACCTATAATATAAAAGTTATTGGTTCAAGTTGGGTCCAGACATTATCATTTTCCCTATAATTTAATACAATTTGATGTTTGTCCAACCTGATATGTCCATAGTAGCTTGGCCATAGTCGGTCAAAATAACAATATGAAGGGAGACAAGTGGTGTTGTAACTCGTATCATATCATACCTTTAATATGGAAGTTGTGGGTTCAAATCCGGTGGGGACATTATAATTTCCTGTCTCAATTATACAATATGACGTCTGTCATCACAATAACAGCTCGACACTTATCCTCGTAAAATTACTTCTTTACGAAGATAAGTATTTCAAATTCAAGTACAATACAATATCGTTACATTTCACTAATAAACGTATTGTGTTTCCTCTATCTGCCGACTTCCTATCGCTCCAGATCATAACCGGCGATTTAGTGAGTATTTGCAAGAGCGTCGTGATGTCGAGACGTCGATTTTTCGATACTTTTCCACGATTGACAAGGTACGCGGAGCGATTTCGTCGATTTCGTCTCGGATTTCCAATTGGCGTTCGCGGCAACGGCACGACTTTCCTCCTGCGATAGCTTCATTAGGATTTGGATTAGGCCGCGCCGCATTGATTAATTTCGCGTAAAAATGCAATAAAGTGCCTGCTCGTGCGCCATGTCAGCCCGACGTGTCTCGTTAGAAATTCGTACTTTTCCTTTTTAATTGTGATTTTACATTGACGTTATGGCGGCCCGCGCGCGCGCAATTAGAGATTTTAATTTAATCAACGAGATGTTGCCGTGAATATTTAATGAAATATACAGCCAGCAGAAAAGCATATTTATCAACCGGTGATTAGTTAATTAAGAAATTCTTAATTTGCTTGAAATTTTCTGTATAATTCATAGTGTCTCCTAATTCTTTCACCAAGGGTATTTGCGTTTTTTATACATTCTTCAGTATTTCTGATTTCATTTTTTTCACCTAACTCTCACTTTTGAGGTATTTAATTAAAAGTATCCTTAAAGGGGTCTGCTCAATAAAATGCTATGGTTTAGTGTCTAATTATTTTTAATATAGTCATATTTGCATATGGATTTATTAATTTTGTATTGTTGAATCTTAAAATATTTTAATTATAATTTTATTCATACAATTATCCAACCACCGAAGTCGTCTCGGTGCAGGTTCTCTCCGACAGGCTCACAAAGGCAAGATAGTAAACTTAAGAAACATTTATTGAACACATATATACAGATATACAAACCACCTACTCGCGGCACGGTCAGACAAGAACAAGATCGAGCCCAGGGGGTGTGGAGTAATTATGAGGGTGAAGGCCTATGAGAGGAAGTGGCGGTACGGCCGCATCCTGCCGACGACTGTAGCAGCACCGGCGTTTACCGAAATCGCGAGCATGACCGAATCAAACGAAAATTACTGATAGTCGTAAACTATGGATTCTAACCTCCTCATTGCAATGTCAACCGTTTTTACGTGGCGTTTGTGATCATGCAATGTAATTTCTTGCACTTTATGTTATGTAAAGTATTGTGGTGTGTGACTTTCTTCGACCGTATTATTCAATTTGCTAGTGCAGTGCTAATGACTGTGATATATTGGCATACCTAGCAGTGAAATAAAACATTGAATAGCTCTAATAGTGTTATGCGGCAACGTAAAATTGGATTGACTAAATACACTAACGATAAGTCTACACATGTGATAATAAGTTCCGTTCTTTGTTTTGTAACAATTTTAGTTGTAATTTTTTTGTGAGAATAAATGTCTCTAACAAATATGCAAACAAATATTATTTTTAATTATTATGATTGAATTTATTGGAACATAGATATATCCTATGTGATGGTTGCATATTTTCGATTTTAGTTCTTCCTGCTGTCATTTGGGGCGTAGCTTAATCCAAACAAACCGGCCAGAGTGGGGCATCTTATATGATCTGTGATCGAGCCGAGGGCGCGCCCGACTAAATTCGCCCTAAAACGACGCTCAGTAGCGCCACCTCGGCTCGTTATCTTGGCGAGCAGGACGCCAACTTCTAATATTGATGGCGACCAGAAGTCAGCGCAGATCACAACGCTGAATAAATATCGTGTTTATATTTGTTTCCTTTCGCTGTGAAAACCTTTCAGCCAAAGCCTATATTGGTTGTTTTAGATCTTAGATTGATTAGACAACCAGAAATTCACGATTCTCTTTAACGAACTTTATTCAGATCATTAAAATTACTAAAGTTGCGGCCTCTTGATATTGAAATATTATATATTTTAAACAATCTTTATCACAATGAATAATAATGTCAAAAATAGATCACAAAGTCTTAACTCTCAAAAATATTTAATTTATATCTCGTTATAATCAGCTGTTTACTTAAATTAAACGACAATTAATAGTTAATAACAAAAACAATACAACGAAAACATTATCATAAAATTACCCTTAATATATACATAAAAGCAATAAAATAAAGTAAATGTCATAAAAGTGATAAGTAGGTGGGAACATAAAAACCACCTTCTAACAGAGTATCTATATCAGTCTTCTTCTTTCATTACAAACGTCGTCCAAAAAAAACGAAGTCATATAATGAAGATTCGAGGCGTGCAGCCATCCCAGACAAAGGTTGAAAACAAACAATGAGCATCACGTGGCGTCAGTGAGCTTAAAAAAGGTGGATGGTTAGAAATTCGGGTAAATCTCGGGGCATCCTTCTCAGAAAACTCTAAAAACATCTTGTTAAATGCGTATCTTTGTATACACATGACTTACTAAAAGTTTTTTTAAGTTTAGCAACAGATGACTCTTTATTTTGAAATAAAACAAGCATGTGTGATATGATTATAAATGAAATTTCTATGAAAGTTTTGAGATTAATCATTTGTAATAAATAATAGAGATTCGTCTGTAAAATTACACGGAATTTAATTAAATTTTCCACAGATGGCGCTGCATTCAGATTGACACTTATCATAAGTACTTGTAAATGTGACTTAAAAACCAAATTATGAGCAATCTAGGACAGATATCAATATTCGAAATAATGATATCCATAAATAAAGTGATATTCGATTATCATCACAAATCACTCAATTGTAAAGACGACGCAAACATGGCGCTAGATTTCAAACAACGACAGACCCAAGCAATATTATTATAAGCTAAAATTTATATCCCGGAAATAAATCGGTTTGACAGCGCCTTGCAGCCGTTTCAGTTTCCCACAAGGAGTATCTGACAGTGATGCGCAAATTGTTGGCTTTCATTCGGCACACTCGACGCTTCGCAACCCAATCTACACCTCGGGTAGGTAGCTGTAAGAATTGCAAGCGAGCAGCAAGTCAAAACTTGCACGCTAGGTGATAGCCTATATAAATAAGTAAAACGAGGAGTAAATAAGCGATTGTCGGAAATCGAAATAACTTCTCTGATGTTCTGATGTGTGTTTGTTACACGCACGTTTATTACTCTTCTATTGGAAAATAGAAATCTGAGCGTTACATACAGCGAAGCGATAAATCAATTCTTCCATTATTACGGGTATAATTACGAGTTTTAATTCCAATCACAACATAAATTACTTACAATTATTTATTTCATGCGGGAATTACGTTGCACTCGGCGCTTCTGTGAGTAAACCTAAAGCGTAGACGTCAAATGTTTCTTCCCTTTCTGATTCCCCTGACCCTCACAACTGGTAATAGTTAGAGGGGCGAAAAGGGTTTAGTTTGACATATTAAATGTAAATTATGACTTGTGGCTTAGATGGTGGTGTAAATAAATCTTGGGTGAATTCATTTTAATTCAGTAGCGGCTCGTTTACCACTGTGGTGGTAAGATCTTACAAAATACATTATGACCCAGGATAACCTTATTGGAAAAGTTTTCTGTTGCAAAATTGACCACACAGATCCGTTCTAAGTAGAAGTATATCGACAAGTGTCGAAACTTCAAGTCAATATTTATCGGTATTACATTTCAATGGCAACCTATAGAAGAGGATGGAACAAACATATGGAAGACAAACAAAGAAGTAAAGGAAAAAGAACTGCGGGAAACCATCATTAATCCAATTTAAAACAGAGAATAGAACGAAAATAGCGCCGTAAGATTGGGATGGGCACCATCAAACAAAAGAACCTTCTGGGCCCTCCAAGAAGGTCAAGCATACAGGAAGTTGAAAGGGACCTGATGGAATAAGTTTTTCGAGAATGGCGAAAGAAAACGCAAGAGAGGACCTAATGGAGACGAATTACACACAAATAAACGCAAGATGCACGAAGGTAATGAGAACAATCACCCTGAAAACAGATTTAAATACCCCCCAAAAAGGGTGGCAACATCCGAAAAGTTGGAAAGCCTTGAACAAGCGACTTGCGTGTTTTTTAAGGACATTGGAGAGAAAATTGCTTGACCACGTTTCCTTTCATCGATGCGTTGGTATCAATACTTTCAAGTTTCGGTACTTTCAATACCAGAAAGCATTGAAATTTTTGACACTCCTTACCTCCTTATAAGTAACAATTGTTTTTTGCCGAAAAGTATTGATTCTTTCTAAAAGATTCAAACCCTTATTCATTAGATCAAGTATCTGAGAAAACATAAAAATATAATGAAATTTAAACATTAATCTTTCCCCCGAAAAAAAATGTAAACGACCCGCCACTGATTAAATTTCATTTCACTCTCACTGGTCTTGTGCACTATTGTCATCCGTACGTATTCGTTCGTGGAGGGTGAGGATGGGTTTTGATCGTCCCACGCGTGTTTCTCTGAATCGCTTTTAATTTGAGATAGGGCCAAATGATAAGCCTGCTGAGCATGTTGGACAAACAGTGAAAAAGGCATAAAAAGGGCGACGCCGTAGATATTTGAGACACCCGAGGAAACGTACCGTTGGTTTTATTGTGACCACCCGCAGATCAAACGGCGTGGTCAAGGGATAAAAATAAGTCAAATTTTAAGTCCCTCGGGGATTCTTTTTCTCCAAAAGTCATGCTTTTCATGCAAGGGTAATATATTTCAAAAATAGGAGTTAATTCTAGTAATATTTCCGTATAGAATTCGGTGGAATATAAGGAATGTAAAGTATGAGGAATTACTTTTTTCTGGAAAATGTGTGGACTTGACACTGGTAAATTGTAATAGCAGTCGTAAAACTTAATCTTTTGTGTCGTTTTATCACTTTTGTTATCGTTGTATCAGTTCGAGTAAGTTCTTTTCGGTTTGTTCTTTCATAGCTGTGTTTAAGACACGAGTGTAAAAAAAGTTTAATTGCTTGTAATACAATTCCAAATTCACTTTTAAGATTTTTATCAACATTTTTCTTACATTTTAAAATTGAGACCTTGATTGAATCAGTTAGAACAGGGAAATGCAACCTGGGATCCGTCGAACATATTTGGGCGGCCAGCGAAGCATTTCACACCCTAGGAGAGCCCCCTGTATGAGATTTTGAGATGTGGAGGACTCTGATATAGGAGACGCGGGTCTATCTATAACCCGGCAAAAAACTGAATTTTTACTGGCCCTATCATAAAAAGGTTGCTCACCCTGATTTAGAAGCTTAGAATTTAGTTATATAAACTTCACGAGTAGGTCAGGTTAGGGCACGTTACATTTGATTAGTACAGATTTGGTTATGTTAGTTTAAGTTAGGTTATGCAAAAATTGAAAAAAAAATATATATAAAGTAATATTCATAAAACTTGATATCCACAAAATTAATATCGGCGAGTTGAGCATGATGATTTCTGGTTTCTTTTTTCTCTCCTGCATGAATTCAACCTCATTTAATTCATCTTCCCATGATGTGCTTTCTTATGTCTTCGCCGACACCGACATGCTCTTCTTCATCTCCCCATATATTTATAAACTCTCTCAAATTACACGCGGCGACCATGCGTGATTATATGTTAATCAGCGGCTACTTATGTGATTTCACACTCGTGCACACACAACCTGGAGAGAACTCACAAACGCAGCTTCATCGCTGCATTAACTTTTAATTAAAAATATAACTTATGATCGTCTACGATGGTGCTACAATCATCATAATCTTAAACCAACACTTTATTAATGACCCAATTAATATAAACATGAGGATTAACCTGGACAGTGCAGACATAATCATAAGTTATTTGAAATACATAATGCGATAATGTGATGTACTTTTATGAATTATCGTAGATCAATTTTGTTGAAACGTGGGTAATTTTACCTTACATTCTAAAACAATTGAATGAAGATTTTTACATATTGTATCTTCTTCTTTATCATTTTATATTAATTAAGACCTGATATTTAAATATGGTTATATTTAATATGATTGACGATTTCAGGAACATTAGAGTATTTTAAAAATAACTCTTAAACTCTCAAAATAGCTTAAGTTAGCAGCGTATCAGGTAACTAATAATAATTCTGAAGGTACGCCGCTTTAATTATAATGCAACAATTGCAACTTATATTAACCCTTTTAGTACCGAACGCACTTGCCAAAAATACCAACGACGATATATCGTTGCGCCTCCGTTGGGGTCTTATTGTACTCATACAAGAGGTCTTTGTCAACCTTACCCTCCCCACTCTGTCGAGAACTCTCATCATCTCACTGGAACTTTACGCAGTAAAGTACACCGTTACCCCTGAGCATTATTTCTAATATATAATTCGTATAATCCTCATTCATGCTGTAATTGATTCTCAATTAAATTTAGTTTGGCATATCCGATGAAACCAAAAGTTAGGAAAATGATTGAAACATCGAATGTGTAAAACAATCGAGTTTTCTTTTAAATAGCATATAAATCATTCACCAGGTAGGAGTCCATAGCTCGTACAATTGTTTCAGATGGAGAATCGCAGACTGGCGTACATAGATAATAATAAGATGCGTGCGAGGGATAAAAACAATGCC
>WSZQ02096125.1:0-12081 GCA_019419845.2 Weissflogia rhopalogaster | reverse complement strand
CCAAACAAAATACACATTTCGTGTATTCCTGCCCCATCCAGACCTTCCTGCCTCTCTCCTCCGAGCCACACCTAGCCTTTGCAAGCAATGACTTCTCCCGTCCGCTTCTGCCCCTATCCCCAATTAGCAATACCTACATTTGCCTACATTTCACCATACCTAGAAAAATGTAAACACCTATAATACAATTGAAAATACGCACAACAATAAATTTTAAAATCAATCAACAACCATTTATACAATATTATTAAGAAGCTAGAAATTTTTAAACATTGCAAAATATATTTATTTTAAATTGTAACACTGCTTATTATTATTATTGTTCTCACTTTAAAGTAAATATTTTAAAAACAAAATTCCTACATTGTAAAATAGCAAAATTGACAAAATGTATCTCCCTAATAAAATATTTATTACACCTCCGCATTTTATATGAAGTTATCGCATACTTTGTAAATGCAGTGATATGGAATTTACTACGAACGATTGTGTGTTTGAAACATATTTCTATATTCCTCCTTTATTCATTCGTTTCCAGTTATGAAAAAAAGGAAAACACAAACATTGTGATATTTTATACATTGATGGAAACTTGAAAAGAATTCCTTCTGTATGAGGTATGATATTTGTATGATATTAATTAAATGTGAAAATTATATAGTAAATCTATAGATTTATTATAAAAATTGCACGTTTAATTTTTTTTGTTTAATAACTGACCATCGATTACTATGGTCATTAGTTCTATTCAATTATTTTACCATATAATTAGTCATATTAGAGGATAACTCTATGGACAGGAAAAAGAATTCACTTTAATATGTGACCCCATAGAGAATCAAAGTCGGGACCTTGTGTACAGTAGTCATCGTTCGTACCACCACGCCACTTGGCTGAACCTTTAATTCTTCTTCTTCTTATGTTAAGCAGGTTAGGTTGTGTTTTACTGGCACTTCTCCTGGAATATTGATGTCCAGCTATCGGACCATCTTTTTGGTGGCCTGCCGGTGTTGCGTTTTCCTTGTGGTCTGCCCTCTTTCACCATTCGCGCGATTCTATCGGTCTGCATTCTATCAACGTGGTCGTTCCACATCCTCCTATGATTGTCCACTATATCTGATACATTGCACCTCATTTTAATATCGCTTTTCCGTTTCTTGTCCCAGATGGTTAGTCCGCTTATAGCTCTTAGAGCGTGCATCTCTGTTGTTCTGTGTACGTGTTTAATGCCAAGGACGGTCCTAAGCCTGGCTGAGAAAGGAGAAAGGTTTCCTGGTGAAGCCAGCAACCTGCTAGAAGTAAAAACAGCATAGTGCTCATAGAACTGACACAGCAGCCTCGGAACATGGACAGAAACATTTAATTAATAATTTATATTTTGATAGTCGTTAACTTGAAAATTTGTCGTTATAAAAGATAAAAGACATGATCAAAATTACAGGTAAGGAAAGTATATTTCAACCCTGCATACTATCTAAGTCGTTCATCACACTGCCGACTTCGGCTTCGGGCTTCTATGCCTATGCGCCTTCTATGCCTATTCTGTTGAATATACTTAAAAGGAGATGAAGAAACTCGAAGAAACCACCTATCTCCTTTTAACACATAAGTCAGACAAAGGAAACCACAAAATGATACGAAGCGATGCGACGCCGCACAATGGCCAATTTCGAGTCTAATCCGCGATATAAATCAATAATTCGAATATTAAGCACTTCTTTGAAATTTTCTATATTCTATCAATTGGAAATATATTATTGCAGTGTTATTTTATTTTTATTTTGATGATTTCGCCTTTTTCCCTAGGGGATGACCCCTTTATTTGCTGAAAATATACCTTATTTCCTAAACTTTTTTCGAGGAGTTCGATTTTGCTTTTTCATATTATACTGCACACATAATTCTTTATTTGGGGGGGGGAGCACATATGTGACGTTTTAGATCATCACCTATGAAATTTATATATCCCCCTGAAATATTCCGGTCAGGTTTTCTTCCAAAATTTTCATTTTGGTCCCAAATTATTCTCAGAAATATGTATTTTCAGATGTCACTACATACTTTAATTAATCGTTTTGGGGAGACCCATTTAAGCGATGTTATATTTCCCCCCTGAAGTATTATATCGTATAATATCGCATAAATAAATCACCTCCAAATTAATAGTAAAGTATGTATGTAGTATCATTTGAAAGTACATATTTTTGTGAGTAATTTGAGACCAAAATAAAAATTCACACTGAAAGACTGATCGGAATATTTCAGGGGTGCATATAAAATTCATAGATGTTGATCTATAACGTCACATATGTGGACCTCCCATCAAACTAATGTTTATGTGTGTATCTAAAAGAGGATATGCTTATGAATTTCTTTTTGGCCCAAATTCAAATTCCTCATAAAAAAATGAACCAAATCATCTGAAATAAAAAATTCAAATTCCTCCAAAAAAGTTTTTGAAATAAGGTTTATTTGCATCAAATAGAGGGTCACCCACCATGGAAAAAAGGCGAAATCACAAAAATGAAATAAAATACACTACAACTACACTACTCTATTTACAATAGACAGAATACCGAGAATCTTAAAGAAATGTTTAAAATTTGAGTTATAGATTTATGTCGCGATTTTGACCCGATATATCCTCAAACGGGGGGAGGGACCTCTTTGAGGCATTACTGACCCATGCGCTACTACTCCAAAAATATAATGAAAATGTTATCCACGTTTCAAAATGGTTCGCCATTACTGATCTAAGACATAGTGAATCCTGTCATATGAAAACCTGTAATATATCGAATATTGTATACTATGTAGGAAACTTCGTTGATTAACGTGCCTTATATTATGTATATTGACTTGTATTACGCGGAACCTGCCTATCGCAGGAATGAAATATTTATAGCGATTTCGGGCTCCCTCATTGAATATTCGATGTTTAGTCGATTTTATCTCAATAATATTTTTATATATAATATTTTTTATACAAGTACATGATTTGTTTTTCACATATGTTTTTTAAATGTGCTAATTTAACTTTATATTTGTTGGCATGGAATTGACTCTACTATAAGATCGTAAACAGATGGCATGGTTTCACTAGGAGTGCACCGAGTGCTAGAGCGTGCGACTACCATAAGATAGCATAAGAGGTGTCTTTACATCGCGATTTTATTGCCCATTAAAATTTCGTAATTGTAAATGCAAGCACGTGATAAAAAAGCAATTCATGTTGACATTTTGTGTTGACTCGTTTACTGTGGGGTTGGTTGTAGAAAATTATACAAGTTTTACATTAACTCCAATTATATTTCGTTACGTATATCATGAGAATCAGAAACTCTATGCAAATTCATTAAAATAGTTTTAAGGCCATACATTTATTTTCTAGGTAAAACTTATGTTTATAGAAGTTAGTATAAATCACATAATTGCTATTAACACGTAGTCAACATGCAGTCGGGTTGTTACGTGCCTGAATTCAAGATATTTATTTATCCAGGACTCGGAGAACTCGCAGATTACACAGAATTGGCACTGCGATCTTCAGTCGAAGTCAGCGGTGAGTACGTTATATGAAAACCGTACTCTAAGATACTCGGATTTAACGGTACAAACCAGGCTAATTCGTAGCGCGTTGTATGAAAACCGCGCCATAAGTATCTCAGAATTAATACAAATCACATCATTCGAACCGCTTTACATGGAGACCAAACATGTAAAAAATCAAGCTAAATTATAAATTATTATAAAGAAAAACGAGGTTTCCAACAAGCATTAAGCATTAAGGTTGTAATAATGACGTAAAGTTAGGAGGAAGGAACACAATATTCACATTCGGATGATCCAATTCTATGTTGCGGCAACTAACGTTATAAAAACCAATAAAACTTTGAAGTACTTTTATTTCCATCGAATAGATTTCCACTGCCGAGATAAAACAATCATAAAACCACTCCTTAAATACAAGTTGAACGTAGCCGGACCGGTCAACGTCGGGCATTTCAATATAAAACGTGAACGGTTGCTTCAATTATTACAGAAAATAGCAGTATTAATGCTCATTACATTTGCTACCAGATTCTTTTTGAATTTATGAAATATCTCATATATTTTTAGAAAAACATGCAATTATATTTTCCATATACATTATGGAAGTGATGAACTCAATATGCTAATAACACATTATAAATTACATTTTCATATCAAATTTGGTATCATTCGAATCGAAATTTCAATCCACATTCAATGGAAACACACCCAAGTTGAATCATCCAACCTTCCTTATTAGATCACCAAACACAGACAATTAGATCTTTTTAATATTTTTTATTATACGGGAAGTTGAAGAACGATTTAATATCATTGGTTTTATCATCAGACTCCCTGACAGAGCGTATAGCATCTTAATGGGATGCTGTTGAACCGCACTGTAAGTATACCGCGTTATAGGGCATTCTTATCGCGTTATGGGAGGGTTGACTATAAATGTCGATCGCGACGCACGCACGAGACTGTCAAATCATCAATTCGGGCAATATATGTTCTGAGCCCATCCGGGTAGTTTAATGGTTAGCACCTTAGCGTATCACGCAGGCGGACGAGGTTCGAGTCCTCGAGGTAACTCAATACAAGAACTACACTACTTCAACAACAACACATCAACAACACAAATTGTAAAAATACTTACATAAATGAATAGTAAACAAAAACAATAACAAACAACAAATAAATAGAACATATCAAAGTCGGAAAGACCCATAAAGGTTGATTGACGTTAAAATATGCGATATTATTATATTATGTTCTGATAAAATTCGAATAGGCAACTTACACTTAATGAGTGCATGTTTAACATGAAAAAAAACTAAACAAAAATGTTAAACCGTTCGCAAGATACAGAAGCTAAACTTACTTATTTGTGAGTTTTTACTATCAAAGAACCGTATGCGCGTTATAAGTAATAATATAAAATGTAATAGTCAGAAATCTGTATTAAATTGATATAAACCGATTCACGTTTATCGAATATTATCATTTCTTATGAATATTATCGAATATTATCATTGTATCTATTCAATTCGTATTCAACAACCTCTTATGAAGCAGCTGCAACAGATTCTCATTTTTCCTTTGCCTTTAAATTTAAACATGACTTTAGAGGAATGTGTCAAGTTTATAAATTACAAAAAATCTCGCAGACTTTTAACGAATTATGCAAGGAATTGGGGAGTTTCATATTGTAGTTCATGTCTTCAAAAGGAAACGTTTTAAAAAGTTTGTTCGAGGTAAAAGAAAAAGACTTGGTATTTCTGAATTAACGTCCATCCATTTGTCATTTTCGAATGGTTAATAAAAGTAGATTCTATATACGACATATTTTCAACATTTCCTGAATTAAGTTTCAATTTGCATGGCTTTGGTTTAAATATTTTTAAATTATTGGAAAAGGTCACTGCAATAATTTAAAAATAAGACTGGGAACAACGGTTTCGTCTTCAAAAGAAAGTTTTAAATCATTTCATAAACTATGATTCAAACTACGATGAAGAAGATTTATATCTTTAAAAAGTATTCGTTCCGAGTATAGGTGAATTCATCGAAATCTTCTTCGAGATCATCGAGCAGATCATCTACAAGCAGATCATCGAGCAGCCACAGTACGTTATTCCTTGTATTTGAAAATATATATTTGCAAATTTTTAAAACAATTGAGCCGTCCATTTTTCTTTTATTAGGGGCTCGAAGATCTGACTGTTCGACGAAAAGATCATCGATGAAGTGGTTTCCGATGAATTGACCAGCCACCCGAGCGCCGAACAATGCCCAACTTCGGGTTTAAACCACGACATGAATCTATAATTCGAATTTTAATAATTTCTTTAAGGTTTTCTGTTTTCTATCTATTGTAAATATATTGTTATAGTATATGAAGTGCGCTAATGCAACGCTGATCTAGCAGAGGCACAGGCACAGTAAATGCCTTCTTCTGGTCGAACCCGTAACGCTGGTAACAAGACAGCGGAGTGCAGGCTTGGAAGGAGTGTGACGACGATGTGTCCGCGAAGAAATCCATGTAACAACTGACTTTATTTCCTAATTCTAGACCTAAAGCTACATACTAAGGATTTAACTACTAATGGCGCATGACGTCGCGATAACAAGAGTCCGGCCGATAACGACTTTATTTGGAAGTTCGGACCTCTGGCTAATTGATGCGACATCATGTCCCATTTATACAAATTCGCAAACACTCAATTAATACAATTTACAAAAGATACATTAGAAATTATCATTCATATCATATATTCGTTCAATACATTACTATGATAAGATATAAGATACAAAATATTTAGAAATGACAATTATCATTGAATGGGTTTATGCACTTACCACTACCCACACACTTAACGCGTTCTGCCACTTGATGCACGAATATCGTTAGCGTATCAGCGCATATACGTAAACATGTATTTTAGTTAATTTTGGTGATTTCACCTTTTTTTCATGGGAGATGACACTTTTATTCGCTGTAAATGTACATTATTTCATAACTTATAATCGAGCTGTTTCAGGTGATGCCATACACTTCATTGTTTATTTGAGGGGGAAACTCCTTTATACGATCGTACATTTATATTATCTCTTATAGAGAATAAACGTCACCTGAACAATTTCGCTTTTGGGGAATTCTTTAATGAGGAATTTGAATTTGGACCCAAAAAATTCACAAAAATTTGTTCTTTCGGATGATACTGCTCACATAAATGGATCTGCCCAAAAACAAATAATTAAGTATGTAGTATCATCTGAAAGTACATATTTCTGTGAATAATTTGAGACTAAAATAAAAATACTCGCTGAAAAACTGACCGGAATATTTCAGGGGGACACATAAACTTCAAAGGTGATAACCCATAACATATATGTCTCTTATTTGACTGCCCCCCCCATCATGCAATTATGTATGCAGTGTAATTTGAAGAATTTTTGAGGGTAACGTTTATTCTCCATAAGAGATAATGTAAATGTAACATCGTACAAAGGGATCCCCCCAATCAAACATTGAAGTGTATGGTATCATCGGAAAGAGCATATATTTGTGAATCATTAGAGTCTTCCCCCACAAAAAGGGCAAAATCACAGTACAATTGATGAAATACAGAAAATATTAAAGAAATTCTTCAACTTTGAATTACAGATTTACGTCGCGTTTTAGACCCGAAATTGGCCATTGTGCGCCTTTGCAGTACGTTTTGAAACATAACTTGTAAATTTTGTTGGATGAATTTCTGATTCAGAGATTCTTGTTTGCAAAACCATAAATGCGCTAGAAGAATTTGATTTACATAAGTCTTTCCTCACTTTCGAAGATTCGGTATGTTTTTAGTATAAGTGATAATAAAAGTTAAGTAAAACTAACACCTTTAACTATTGAGTAAGCATCAAATGCGTCCGCTTAAAATTTGTCACCGATGTACCAAACGCTAGACCAGAAATGAAAAGCTAATCGCATATAATCCTCGTTGAACAATGTACTCTATTAATAGACCAACTTGCCAAAATTAATGGTTCGATTATATCTCATTGTCCCTTTTGAACTTATTCATTATTCCACAGCGTGGAGCACACACAATGCTAAATATTTCGATAATTTATAATTCAGTCTATCTATAATTTTGATTAATCAAGTTTATAATAAAAGAACTTTATTTAATACTACTAATTGTTTAATTAAACAATAATATTCTATTGTTAATCATTTAACAATTTGAATCTGATCGTCGATGTAGAATGTGAAACAAATTAAACTCTTTGCGAATTGGTAAATCAATCAGCTTTGCAAATTCTCCGCATTTTCACCGTTGCAACTTTGATCGCATCGGAATTTGGTCAACGCAGCTTTTCGACGGAACAAGCTATTAACGTTTTAATTGGCGTTTTACGAGGAAAACGACCAATCCAATTCAATTCAAGCGAAAGAGTACAAAAATGCAACTCTAAAAAGGGGCTTTTTGTTCAATTATGCGCGGTTAACAGTTCTCACAATCAAAACTCTATTTTGAATAAATCTAAAACCAGGACATTCTCTCACAGCCCCCAGCAGCCAGTGTCACTTAAGTGCCTGTCAATCACGCTCAAAAATGTCGGCTCGGTCATCCCTTTAACGGTTCGCTGGGTTGAAATAAAACCCCTTCCGTCAACCGTACGCAACCTAACCCTGCCTATACTTAACACTTTCAAGTGCCTACACGCAAAGAACCAAAGAATAGCCCTCCAACAATCACCCGCCAGAACATAATTTGTCATTTGGTTAAATCAATTACTGCGACCCGAAAAAAAAAACATGTAAACATCTACGAAATCTACATGAATATACATAGCACAGTAGTTAGATACTTGACGTGAAAGTGGGCTCTCTTTGACAAGGTGCACCAACAATGGAAACAATGACATTATAAATCGATGTTGATGCATGGAATTTGTGTGAATTCGATGCGTTCGCGTCGTCTGTGGCGTTTGCTTACTTGCGGCTCGCCCCAACTTATCTAACTTAAGCGCGCAAGCATGTACATTGTTTCATCCACACGGCTTCCCATTTCCACCCGAGTGTATATACGACTTCATGTATTGTTGTTTGTACTTGGAATTGCATTCGCTGTTTCAAGTTTTCCACCGTCTTTTATAGTCATTGCTGGTTGAGGTCGTTCTATTTGCATTTTGTGTAAGCTATAGGAAAGTACTCGTGCGCAAATAACAGGCAATCAATGCAGAAAAGGCTTTAATAAATGCTTGTGACATGTAATTGCGACTTTGTAAACGATACCGTACTTGACAAGTTATTAACTGGAAGTAAAGTGATCACCAATAGAACAATGAATAAGGCAAGAAAGAAAATGTATTCGAGTAATTACATTCAATAACAGTCCTTTGAAGTAATATAAAAAAATTAAATTGATGAATTTCTTATTCAAGAATAGTGAATATGAATAAATAGGATAAATGTTTGGATAAATTATGTCGTAATTCTCGCTTCAAAACGTTTCAAACTTATTTATTACCTTTATATTTAGTAATTTAATTATAATTACGTCTATTAACCTCTGAGAGTCTTTCCTACTTGTTTTACAAATATTTATCATTTTGTCTATTTACAATTTATTTGTTATTGCTGTTGATATTGTACCGCAATGACAGCTATACTAAGAAATTAAAGGGTTATATATACTTCAGATGAATAAGAACCACAAAAAGCCCGAGCTGGCGTATTTTATATAGTTGAAACAGTACGAGACGTCCCGCGGCAGCTGAAGCTAGTAATCGAATTGCAACACATGCTTCAGAGGAATCAGAACCATTAAAACACGCTCGCATCTCAATATCAGAGGAATCAGTCTGAAAAATATCGAATAAAGGCAATAAATCTTTTTATAGCTAAAACAAAAATTCAAGGGCGACTTCTGCTTCGGAGGAATCAGGAACACCGATCTGGATAAGCAGCATACTTAAATCGTGTGATAAGACTCTCAACAGTTAGGAAAAGAAAATGAAGAGCAATACATGCTCTTACAGGAGTCAGAAGCAACTAAAAATGCTCGTCCTGGCATATTGCATTATGTCATGCAATCGATGAGCCAAGTAATTGAACGGCAACGCATGTTTCCTTGGAACATTACTGAACATGTGATACGAAAACTAAAACGGCTGTAAAATATTAGTAACAGAGGATTCGCTAAAAATGCGCTATGAAAAGTTTGGAAACCTCGGTTGTTTGTGATGATGTTGATGTGCTGTGTGTCGTAGTATGACTGTAGGTTTAGTGTTGATCTTGTATGGTATTTAGTATATTGCACTTTGTACAGTGTTGCATCTTATGATGCATTTAGTGATAAGTGCGTCGTAGTTATGAATAATTACTGAATGCATGTATGGGGAGTGTGTATTAATTATTGTGTGATTTAATTCATTTTAATTAATTCACCCTGCAGTAATATATGAAGAGACGAATAACGTCATCATTAGCTAGAAACTCCAATCAGAAAATTTTGCAACGACACAGAATGTGAGGCAAGAAAGTACCCTGAGTCCTCTACCCCTCCCTGCACTCCCTGAGTCCTGTTTTCATTGGTACTTCTTCATCAATGAACGCTAATAAAAGCCAATAAAGTCAAACACAAGAGCTAATAATCGAACAAAAGAGGCATACATTGGTCATAAACAATTGGAACCAGTAAGAATATGGGAATATATGTCCTCTGATGATACAGTACTTTTGGACAATAATGGAAAGCAGCTTCAGGAAAAATGAAACGTATGGAATGAAGTGATGAACAGGTGGCATGTTATAGAAAGTGAGAAATCCAAATAAATTGCTGTTAGAATGTCAAAGAAATTGATATCATGATAAATGGGAGAAAGCTTCAGCACACGAAACAATATAAATTTCTAGAAGTGTTGGGAGCGGAGGGATGCAGTAGAATAGATAAGATCAAAAATAAGACGATAAAGCAAAATCTAGAAATAAAACCAAGAGAGAGATGGATCGAAAATATGCAGCTAGGCTGGTGCGGTTACCTTCACAGGATGGCGAAAGAGAGACAAGCCTGGAAGATATGGGAGCAATATTTCTAGGAAAACGTAGTAAGGTAGATCGAAGAAAACATGGGATGAAATTGTCGATAGAATAATAGCAAAGCGAAAGAGTTCTATTAAACAAGCCAGAGAACGAATGAATATAACGATTAAATATAATTCATACTGTTGCTTGCGCGCTAACCATTAGGCTGCCCAGGTGGAAAAAATTTGAAATTATTTATCATTTATATAATTCTTCTAATAATTTAATTGACAAGCAGATTGATAATTTCAATTTGTACGTTTTTACCTAGATAATTGTCAGATTGTAATTCCCTATTTTAGAAACCGCTTTTAGAAAAAGTCCATTTTCTTACCCAAACATTGCTTATCATATTGAACAACATAATTTTTAAACCAAAATGATACAAATATGTGTACATTGTACAACAGGAGAAGAAAATTTACTTTGCTTCACCTTGATCATAAGTAATAAACAGATGTGTGCCAGATGTGTTCATGTTTCCTGAAAGGGTTGTAAAGTACTAGCCGATTGGTTGTTATTACTAACTATAGCGGTGTATTGATACCATTGTTTGCTACAAATTTATCAGGATTAACCAAACGTTAATTTTCGATTGACATAATTGTGTATCTAATTTGATATACATATATTCTGAAATAGACATTAATTATTCCATAAAATGTATGTCATAAAATGTACTTCGTGTAAAATTACAACATTACAGCAATCTTTGTCAGAAATAGATGAAGAAAATAGCACAATAGAATAAGTATGAAATAATAATAAAATATAGTTTTATTTCAGAAGCGTCAAAAGCACACTAACTAACTTTGTTGTTACAGTCATGACAATTAAGAAATAACTGAATTTACATTGAATTTAAATTTGTTTTTTATTTTTTAATTTTATTATGTTCGTAGCGAAAAATGTAATCTCATTTCCTAATTAAATAGAGACCACCCAGATTTTTTTATTAGTTCGCTTCCAGTTTTTAAGGGTTTAAATTCATACATTTCCAGTATTATGGATTTTAGTTTCAGACTATAATTAGTCGAATTTTGCTCTCTGTCTCTCTTTCTGCATTTTGAAATCACAATTATGCGAAAATTATAATAAGTCCAGCCAATTATATTTTATTATCAGTATTATTAAGAAACGGCGACTTTACTCAAATTGGTTTTTTCAAGATCCTTGGATGAATCCAAGAAATTTAAAAATATGCACGAACTAGGATAATCAAAGGCTCTGTCGGAATATGTGCAAAGAAAATGCACTTAAAAGGGAATTATTCGGACTGCGTCTGTTTGATAGTAGTGCGTTCCGTGCTGAACCCTCAAAAATCTTGAAGTATTCGTACATCATTTATTATACCCAAAATGGATGTCGTTGAAACAGAATTTTTGTTTGTATTGTTTATATATACAATTTTGATTGATTTTCTATATTCAAATCATATAAAGTTTGATAACGGACTATTTTTT
>WSZQ02096081.1:0-12091 GCA_019419845.2 Weissflogia rhopalogaster | reverse complement strand
TATGTGAGTATACTCTTTTTTTATGACGCCAGTGCTTATATATTTTAATTTTAATTCGCTTTTTTCTCGGCTCGTTGGGTAATAACATCAAAAACATTGGGTCGATCTTATATACTGGAATATTACAGTAACGAGTAAAAAATAATTTGAAAGTCTGTATAAGGAAAGTCACGAGACCAGCCGTACAATATTTATTGAACTCAACTATTTCATTCTGTTTCGGGTTTCCTGACAAATATTCCGTTGTAGGCAGGATTCCGTATGCAGAAGGTTTCGTATATGTTAGGTTTCACTATACCTTCAATACTCTCCACTGGCTCTTATTATCAAATCTCTAATTTATCCATCATCAAATAAAACTCAAAAGTAAAAACTTACAAAATTTAGTAAAAACTAAAACCCAAATCCAAATAAAATACGATCACTTAAATTCACACTGCACCGCACCAATTGATGGCATTTTTATAGTATTTTATATTAATGGTAACTTTTAGTAGTTTAACTTCTTGATGGTTGCTTGTAAGAGCAATTTTAATTTCTCATTAGATTAATGCTGACTATCGTCCGATGTCGTCGCCATGCTCAAATAATGCACAATGGATGGTAAAAAATACACATGCATGCAATCGCCACTCTCCCGATTTTCCCGTCGTTTTCCTCGTCGCCGAACACAATACCCAACGTCGCCGAATAAGCACCAGAATGCACAATAACTCAATTGTTAATATATTTCGGGTGGACTCTTATCGGAATGCATCAATGCGACGTCGTAGCACACGCGCAATTTCGAATGGGAGGCACAAAATCAGAATCATACGCAGTTTCCATCGATTATAACGTGTATGACTGGATTTATCACCCGCCAGTTTTTGGGATTTGGTAAATAAAACTATTTTTATGTTTTTTATAAATAGACTTACGACTTATTGTTTCAAAAAACTTTGAGTAATAAATAGAAGAAACACTAGAAATTTATTCAAGTAGCGGTAAACGATTTTTAAAGTACAACTCAACTACCAAATACGAACTGTTGTCACCCGAATCAATTTGTTACATATATGTAAATTAATGTTTTTGCAGCAAATATAATTTATTGTTATATATTGAAACTCACGTTTGAGTAATGTGCGTGCTATGAAAAACCTCACGAAGTCGGCACGTTCAAAAATAGCGTCCGATGAAACTATGCGAACGAATAATCGTGTTTTAATTTCATATTTATTAAGTGCAATGAAATATATATTATTTAATGTGCCGTTGGATTTCTTATTGTATATCATAATTCATTTCTTTACAATAAATGATAGTGTTGCGAACAGCAACATCAACCCGCGAATCTTTTATTTTTAGCAGGATTCGTGGACTACCGGTCCGATGCAAATTGTTGTAGATGTTAAAGAGAGAAGTAGATATTTCGGGAGTAAAAATGTAAAAGTATAAACATAATTCATAGAACGAAAGTTTATCTTGATCTCGCCTCCGCCCACGACTTTGAGCGGGAGAAGGCCGATAACATCTTCTAACAGCGGCACATCAAGCCGGGCACACCGCCCACAATCATACCTCGAGGCGCGCCCTGTCTGTCTCACTCTCCCCTGCCCACATGGTGCCTCTCTGATCGTAGCTATACACATGCAGCTGGGTACGCATGTACCGTTACACTTGGCCGTGATTCCAGACGCTCAAGGCCCCAAACGCTTCGTGCATCCACTTAAACCTACCCCAAGAGCGTCATATGCCTCTATGTTCTCTTGATTAACCACTTGACGACTCAGGGCTTACAAAAAAACATGAAAAACATGTGGTGCAGACTAAACAGTTCAAAAGTTCTTTCACGCCCGACTAAATATTGATAATTTGGCGACAATTATAAAAAAGGGCTCAAACTTGCCTCGCCGTTCTCAACAGATAGGATACCATAAAAATGTGAAATTAGATTGACAAAATTCAGAGAAACATGTAGTTTTATCTAGTTGTGCACGTAGAGGAATTAGGAAGTATTAAAACAAAACGAAAATAACTATAATAAGGAAACACGTACGACTGGCAGACATGCGAATTCCTTTCCAGAAATTCCTTGAAAATGTTCTAACAAAACGGTAAACATAGTGAGCCAGTTTGACCTTTGTTTCAAATAATATTAATTTATAATTATTCTGAAGAAGGAAAAAAATGAACTATTCAAACAATGCTGCATTAAAATATTCATATAGTTTGTTGCAAAATCAACGAAAATAATCAAAAAAAAATCAAGATTGTAAGAAGAAGACGATAAGTTTATCAAGATAAGTTAAATGTTTTCTTCCCATCTCATTATTTCTTACTAATAAGGGAGTGTTCCAATTGTCCAACATCAAATTGAATAAAACATTTTGTACGTGTAATACATATTTGAAATAAATTGCGTTAACGGTATTTTATGCCGTTTTGAGTCGTTTGCCCGAAACATTTTTTCAAAGTTTGGTATATTGCATTAATAGCAGCATTCGCTGCATACTCGCGTTAAGCGCGCCAAGCATGTAGACCAAATGCCGGCGTGTTGATGGTATGTCACGTAATTCACACAAGGAATGATGCCGTTAAAGCAATATATACCAAACTTAAATTTTATTTTTGGGCAAACGACTCAAAGCGGTCGTTTCATTCAAATCCGTGTTGAACAATTGAAACACTCTCCAGGTAAAATATTTCACCGATACTTATTGAAGTCTGAAATATAAGTATATATACGTTAGATTTCGATCATTTTGAGAAATGACAATTTCTGGCAAACATGTATCTCGCGCGTCAATTACTGACCCACAATCATTTGACAGACCTTCGATTGTTTGGTAATTGGATTAACAAAGGTATATCGAGGGTCAAATTTGAATTAAGGCATTGGGCCCAAGGGTCATCTTTGGGATGCCAACATCCCTATTCAGTCCTGAGCAAAAATTGTCCTACCATGTCTGCTGGGGGGTACCGGTAGGGACCCAATCTACATCGGACCCTAAGGCTCATCCCTTGTGAGTCTACCACCACTGTTTCGGTATAGATACATAAAATGTTCAGAAATTTGCTAATCGGTAACACTATCAAAATTGCCGCTCATGAAAATAAAATAAAAAGGTTTGTTTGAAGTTTATATCGATGAACGGAGTAATTGCGTTGGAAATGGATTGAAATGAAACCTAATTTATTTGACTAATTTGTGGTTTCTACAGAGACTATTTGACAAAGGATAATGAAACATGTCTCCGAGTTAATGCCATATACGTTCTTCGTGTATAGTGCATTCTTGTTTCTGCATATTGCAAAACAACATCGTTTCTTTAAAATACCTGGGATTAGATAATATGTTTCTTAAAATTATTATCTCGATTATATCTTCAAACAAGCCAAACAAAAGTTCCCGCCATTCGTAAAGTAGCAAGCATATCCAACGCAAGTAGCGGTAACTTAACACAAAACTCAAATTTGATTTCCTGCAGCCATCTCTCGTATAATTTAGTTATCCTACCTACCACCAGAAGCGTTAATTCAGTACAAACTTTAACAGGTAAGTAAGTAGTATATTTATTCATGTACATAATGCTGTTCGCTAAATATGTGGTACTTATCTATGTCAAATATGTCATTCGACAGTTGTTCAAAGGCAATCGTATTTGAATTTACTTTCACGAGAACACCACTGAAATGATATTCTTAGCGACATCTTTCGATTAATTGTTCAACCAAAGACAAGCCATTTCTCATCAAACTTGGATCGCAGAACTCCTAAAATAATGAAAGAACAAAAAAACACACCTCATTAAAATACTAGTTTTATAAAAACGACAAAAATTACATCGTTACTCCATTATCTTGTAAATCAACAAGAATTCTTCTTTTACTAACTAAATTTTCGAATTGTCTCAACTTTCTTTTAAAATTCATATTCTCACATTTAAGTCTATTTACACGATTTTTCAATTTACACAAACTCGTCCTCATATTTTGCCAAGATTTATAATTCAACAACATTGAACTAGTTACATACTTATTCCGCCTAACACTGACAAATTTCTTGTCCCTTACTTCCAAATATTTACACTGACTGCATTGATCAAGATATGTGAAGGATACGGAAACGCATTTCATGTGTCGATAAGTTTGCTCATTCATATCATCTAATATTATCACAGATTTCCAACGTTCTATTCGCACATCCGGCGAAAGACCACGACACCGACCACATTTTGCAAACTTTTCTACAATTGACTCTATGCATCCAACACTCTTAATATCTAGGCTGAACAAGTCAAAGTTGTATATTCGTTGAGTGTCGAAGAATAAAGTAACTTGTAATGCATTATTTATAATAATTTGACGTTTCATCACTGGTAGGTCGTTCTCGACACACATTTGTGCAATGAGAATATTAACATCTTCTTGTTCCCTCACAAAGTATGCATTCCACCCGGAAGGCAGATGTAGAGGTAATTTACCAGCACACATTGCGTTTAGTAGAATTGTACTGAGGCAATTTTGAGAGGTCACTTTTACACTTTGCAATTCTTGTCCTTGGTCCTGGAAAGCCTTCCAGAATATACTGAGGTCCATGGTACTTTTACTTATGTACTAAAACATATTTAATAAATAGAAACAACAGATTCAATTGAGTCATACCTACCATTTGTCCAGTTTGTACATTTTGCAGTGGAATTGTATAATTCGGTTGGAACTTAACCAAATTAAGGTCAGCGACTTCAGGTTCATATTTTATACTTGAACCAGTAAGATCCTCAGACACAGCAACAAATTCAGGTACAATTTCATCAGAAGGTTCAAGTTTAATCAGTAAATCGTCTAGTACTTCGGCTTTTATCTCTTCATTCATCATTTTAACAAAATCTTCTTCAGTTGGTTTGAATTTCAGAGGACTTCAAAACACTTACATATAATATAACATTGTTGTTGCTAGCATGCTGAATACTTGTTATAATCAAAGAGTGGCGTCTGTTGGTAATAATTTACAAATTAACAACAAAGTTTATGTAAACAATAAGCCTAAAATAACCTATATAAAATTTAACAATATGTGAATGTCTAGTGGCCTAGGTGACGCAAGTTTAAATCACTTCAACAATTTTTACTGGGAATAAATTTAATGAGGATTCATTATAATTAGTGATTTTGATACTTATACATTTCAATGCGCATAATCGATAAGAAACATTAAATTTGTAAGTTGCCACAGCAACTATAACTACAAAAAATAAAACAGTAAGTTAGGCCACACTTCTTGCTATCAAGTCAATATTGTTGCTTTTGACTTTAGGATATGTTTTAAACCTAAATCACATATGAAACAAACAGTTGGTCTATATATCGGAAACTACTTTACGTTTTGAATATTAGAATGCCGGCGATTGGAATACTTACTTTAAAATGTAATTTTCATTATTAGGAAAGTGTCTCCTTTTCAGATAACACCCAACTTGCATTAAGAACTTCCATCTTCTTTATTTTGCCATAAATTACGTGACTGTGCGATAATTTATGCATCATCTAATAATATCTGTTATAAGGTATATAATACTAAAATGGTTGTTATTTTAAAGCAAGAGTACCTAAAACCAAAAAACACATCAAATTGCGTTACAAGACCATAATAGTGCGAAATATTTACCATAGACGGTATAGTTTTGTCAGTAAGTGAATATGCAAATTTAGCAACTTTAGCAAAAATAAATTGTAATTCAAATAATTAAAAATAAAATTATGCAACCTCTTATTCTCATGAATTCATAGGTGCGGTTACATTTATAGAATAAAATCTAAATGACATTTTGACAAATGACATTTGCCAAAATTTCACACGTCTAAATGCATGAAATTTTGAATTTGAACAGATTTCTTCTTATTCTTGCTGGTTTATGGTTCTCCACATCACGCTCCGTTCACTCATATGTGAGGAGCAAACAAAACTGGTGGCAGCAACAGATGTCGTAGTGTTTCGTGAAAATCATAGATTATATAGATATGTACATTAAAGAAGCAGGTTATGTATCAACTTAAACTGACGACCAGAACTGATAAACTCAATTCTTTGAAATATGTACAAAAAGCGACCCCTGGTGAAGCCTCCAGTTTTGTTTGCTCAATCGGGTGCGTACGTCGTTTTCCGAATCTACACGACCAAATTCAAATTTTCAAATGCCACGCAGGTTTACATATGTGTACATTAAAATACTAATTAGATACATTGAATACATTTATTTATAATTAATTACAGTCAAATCAAACAATATAAATTATAACCTCTGCGTTCCTCCAATCCCAATATCCTCGAACACGACGACTCCGTCCATCTTGGGACTAAAGCTAAGACTTGGCTTGATGTACATCTCGTCCAACATTAGGACAGCATGTCGATCAAGCGGGCTCATCTTCACAACGGCGGATCGTAGAGAATCCAATAGCGCCTTGTTAATGCCGGGTTCAATCGACACCCGACTTAGCTCTCGCAAGATTATTGGCTTTGATGGCAATGCCAATGACCGCCTCAGTACATTATACAGCTTTGGCGACGTCTTCATTAGCATCATGAAGTCCAATTTTTCTTGGGAAGATTAACGTCGACCCCGGCGATTCCTTTTCCGCTGGTGCAACTGGGTTACAATCAGTTCCATGTCGGCACATTGACTAAGGCGAAACGAGTTCCAAAATGCCATCAGGTGTCGCTGCTGCTTCAATCGTCGCTCAGATTTACGAAAAACAAGATTGTTCCGGTACAACCGACGCATCTGTGTGTAAAGTGCTTTACGCTTTGGAGACAAGTCTCGTTTGGGGCGCCTCAGAACGTTATCGACAGCTACACAACCAGCGTCATCTAAAATGTTAATAATTAAAAACACTATCAAAAAGATTATTCTCATCATGATACTCGACACTTCCTCTCCTAATACAGATGCAAGAGGACAAGATGCTACTGAGGATACAACAGTTGATGTCATCGAAACTTCATTTGGATTTTCCACTACAATTTAAACGTGCAAAAACAAAAAAACTTTTGATAAGCAATTTAACGAATTACCCAGATTCATGTTCGGAATAGCAGTAAGTTTCAATCTCAATCCTGAGTCGGTGTCCGCCCACTGATCAGGGCGGAAATGGAATTTGCAAACTCGATAGTTTACCCGAACATAATCTTTTGATATATTTTCAAGCAGTGGGTTGTTGACTGCTGCTAACCATGCATTAAAAAGCTACAAAATAAAAATTATAGAAACCAAATATAATGTTTATCAATTCACTACATCAATGCCGTAACGGAACTCAGGAAACCGATGTATAGTTATCGTGGATTCGCTGGTATTGTTGCAACATGACACTGTACATCGAAATCCACCCATGCTAAGAGGATACATGCTTAAAACTGGAAGCAGAGACCATAGATGATACATGGCAGAGACGCACATATTATAATTTATATATGCAGAGAAGTGTAGTTTGAACTTAATCGGTTGTAGAAAGTAAACAATCATGTCACAGATTATATACAGATGGCCGACTATAATGCTAAGAGAAGGGACACGTCAGTGGCGTCAAAAGTAGCTAGCGGCTGGAGGTAGCACTATTGCTAATAAATTTTTAAATTTATTAATTTATATTAGATATTGAAATAAAACATGTTTTCATTTTAACAGTAATATATTATATATTATTAGAAAAGCGAGGAATAACAACAAAACAACTATAAAATAGCAATTAATAATTGTAATAAATAACAATCATCCACTATGTTCGCGCTTCGGACCAAAACCAAGCAAATGGGACCACTTTCCCGTATATTAGTTGGATAGGCCAGAACCATGTAACAAAACTTGCACCACTTGCACTTACGTGGCAAATAGGCTCGGTCAATTGCAGCATTGCGAATATTAAAACGGTTAAAACCAAAAGCGGTACCGTAATTGCTTTGGAATTTTTACGAAACCTCTGGTGTTGCCTCCAGTTTTGTTTACTCCTCACATATGAGTGAACGTAGCATGCTGACAACATTACTGATAGTAGAACAGCATAAGTATGAATGAACATTCAAATAATAACATGACATTAAATTTTAAAACATGATTTATTTGAAATTTCAAAGAGAAATTAGAAAAGTAGCAGAAGCTAGCATAAAATTTAAATTTAATGGAGGAGAAAGCCCTTGAGTCAATACATTATTATACAAAATATTTTGATTAATTCTGTTAGAGTTACATCCAAAAAATAATGATTTAAATTGCCCCCCAATCACACAGATTTAAATTCGATGTTATATTTGAAATGTACTATATGAAATACTGCATTAAATGTCACGTAACCTAGGCAAACCAAAATACATCAATTTATGCGATCTGTTAAGCCACTTAGGATTTGATTTCAAATCTTCTATTGCGTAGTTCAGTTGGTGTTTTCACAAAATATTTACCATTGACCTTATATCATTATGAGAAAGTGAACTTGCAAATTTTGATTTTATTGTAAAGATGTAAATTGTCAATTGTTATGGTAACATTTAACCTTCATAATAATAATGCGCTGTGATAATGCGGCTTGAATAAAGTTAACATTATCATAGTGATAATTACTTCCTGCGTCAGGCCATCCAAGCAAATCGCCATGCAAATGTAAATATTTCGCATTGAATTTCTATTGAAATGATTCAAATCTCCTTGTGACAGAAGTAGGTTAAGTTCATGGCCTCTTCCTGCAGCTGGATCAGCTGCTTTGGGTCCGCGCCCCCCAATTACCACATGCTCAGGACAAGAACAAAGTGACGTCGAGTACAAATACCGCAGTATCGCTGGCCGTACGAAATAAATACGTATCAGTGCTTCGTCAGCGTCGATAATAATTCATTGAATATACGGGCACGTACGTACAATTGTGGGACTTATCACCTTAGCTCGTCGGCTTCTGCCAACAGGACACCGCATATGCATTACGCTAATTAAGGGGCGTTCAGCGCTTCGATTTGTTCGACTTGCCCTGTTCCACGCGCAATGAGGTTAAATAAATACGCCAGCTGCAGGCCATCTAAATAATACCTTGACCGACGTTACTTGGGAAGGAGTACTTGGCGCGTCGTGGTAGGATAAACGGAGGAGAAATTTCCACCGGTCGACCACGCCATCAACTTTCTACACGTCAGCCGGCCTGCTAGTTTCACTCGAACGTCCGAGCTAGTAGTACGCGCGTTGGGTCACATAGAACTTGGAAAAGTTTAGAGCAACGGAAGTGTTCGTGACACGTGCTTATATAATAGTTTTTTTTAAAGATTTTAAAAACAATTATGGGTTCCTGGCCGGACAACGTGGGCATCGTCGCCATGGAGTTGATCTTCCCGTCGATGTACGTCGACCAGACGGAGTTGGAAAGCTACGATGGTGTGTCTGCTGGCAAATACACCATCGGTTTGGGTCAGGATCGTATGGGTTTCTGCTCGGACCGCGAGGATATCAACTCCCTCTGCCTGACAGTTGTCCAGCGGCTGATGGAACGACACAATATCAAATATACAGAAATTGGTAGGTTGGAGGTTGGGACCGAAACGATTGTGGATAAGTCCAAGTCTGTGAAAACTGTGCTGATGCAGCTGTTTGAGCCACACGGCGTGACTGACATTGAAGGTATTGATACGACAAATGCTTGTTACGGTGGAACGGCAGCTCTATTTAATGCCATCTCCTGGGTGGAGTCTTCTGCATGGAATGGCAGGTACGCTCTAGTGATAACCGCAGATATAGCTGTTTATGCCCAAGGGTCGGCCAGACCAACTGGTGGCGCCGGTGCTGTGGCGATGTTAATTGGGCCAAACGCACCTTTAATCTTCGATAGAGGTGTTAGGGGAACGTACATGAAGCACGCTTATGATTTCTACAAACCCGACCTAGCCTCGGAGTACCCTCTGGTCGATGGTAAGCTATCGATTCAGTGCTATTTGAGCGCTTTAGATAACTGCTATCAATTGTACTGTAAACGCGCGGAAGCAGCCGGTAAAGTGGCAGTGAATCTGAACACTTTCGACGCGATCGTCTTCCATTCGCCGTATTGCAAGTTGGTTCAGAAATCCGTTGGCCGACTTGCATTCAACGACTACAAACGCACTCCAGATGCCTTCACCGGAATGGAACGTTTCCGTGATAGTCAGCTAGAGGATACGTATTTCGATCGGGACGTGGAGAAGGCGTTTATGGTAAGCAGTCAGGAGGTGTTCAACGCAAAGACAAAACCCTCGCTCCTGGTGGCAAATCAGGTGGGCAACATGTACACGGCGTCGTTGTACGGAGGTCTTTTGTCATTGTTAGTCAGCAAGGATGCCAATCAGTTAGCTGGGAACAAAATTGGGCTATTTTCCTACGGGTCTGGGTTAGCATCAACGATGTTCTCGATCACAGTATCGCAGGACGCCAGTGAAAATTCGGCCCTCTATAAACTAGTCAGTAAGCTTAGCCACATCAAACCTATGCTGGCTCAGCGAAAATGCGTTTCTCCCGAAAAATTCACCGCCATGCTTAGCCTACGTGAAAAGAACGGACATAAAGCACCTTTTGAACCCGAAGGCGACGTCGACAATCTCTTCCCGGGGACGTACTACCTCACCAGAGTGGATGACATGCATCGTCGGTACTATGGACGAATTCCTGCAGCTTTAAACGGATCAGCTTAACAGTACGATTGCTTTTTGTGGTCTTAGGCACCACAAGCAAATGTAAAGTACTATCTTTTATTTCAAATTATCAATACTTTGTATTTTAATTTCTCGCATAAAATGGAAAAATAATTGAATGCGATTTGGTTCGCGTTGTATGTGTATATTTCTAAGTATTACAAATTAACCAAAGTATTGAAAATTTCCTTCAACTTTCAAGATTTTAAAAATACAATTTCGAACTATTTAATTGACCATAAAGCGGTTTAAGCTAGATTAGTTGTAATCGAATGATTTATAGAGATTAACGGATGACAATTTTAAACAATTTGTACACACGTAAGAGACAAGGAAACCAAAAACTCAACAATCAAATCGCAGTCGCTTGTACGTTTTTTACAGTTCGATGACGACAACGAATTACTTATGAACTTTCAATGTGCGAGTGTGGTAAACAAAAGCTCAATATCTTTTGTACTATTAGTTTGTAAGGTACTTATCAAACTGTGAACGCGCGCGCGATCATTACGCATGCAATCGAATGGTCATTGCCCGCCGAAACTTGAGATACGAATAATTACATTTCCATACGTTTTCAACTTGTTTAGTGTCTTCGTGCAGCTAGGAACGATGATTACAAAAGGCATCAGATTTGCGTGGCATATGTTGTATATTAGTAGAGATATTTCAATGAGTCAATTTACAAATTGTACGCATTTATGGAACTAATTGCCTGTAGATTTGCGCTCATCACTTGCTTGGTAGACTAGCATTGTATATTTGCCGAAAGAAATCACCAACATCCAAACTGAAATATAATGCTAACGATTTAGAAACTATCGTTCAAAAGTTCAGCAAAATAATTATATTTTACCGACGATTGCATGCAATGTTGTACTCGAAATTATATAAATTGAGCTTGCGATACAAATGCGACTGCAATAACTACATAGGCGATTATGATACAAAACTAAAGCTCCGCACATGATAGTCGAATATTTGTATTCGTATTTATTATTTTACAATTTTTTCATGTATTGATTTTACTTCAATTATTTGTATGTTAAGATACTTAAGCAGTTATCTTGACATCACTATAGTAATTTCACAATTTATAGTGAAATTTTAGTTAATTATCGTTGTGTTGTACTATGGTTATATTGGTAAAGATGCCCCGGTGTTGCATGTAGTTAGAAACTCTACGCAGCAATGTGTTTCATTGCTTCAAGGTTGGCAATATTATAATATGCTTTTCAAATGGTATTTGTTTTCAATGTTTGTAATTTACGTTTTGTGCCAGGCGCTCGGATATTTTATAAGCTACGTGAATGGAAAATTGAAAATTCTATAAAGGAGAATAAAGAAATTTATTAACTTGTTATACATAAAGTGTGTTTTATATATTCATATCCTTTATTATACCAT
>WSZQ02096070.1:0-12095 GCA_019419845.2 Weissflogia rhopalogaster | reverse complement strand
GCTTTCGTACTGTCAACATCTCTTCCACTACCTCGCGATTTGTACTGTATTCTTTGTTGTGTTTGTAAACGTTTCGTGTGTTTGTAATAAACAGTGTATATATCATAATCAAGCTATCACTCATCATCAACCGGCACCCTCAATTCCACAATTCAAAGTGAATTCAGCGTGGAGAAAAAGAACAACAGAAGTATTGAAAATCACTGACACTATCAATATGCTTCTGAAATACATGAAATATGAAAGAATAACAATATGTTATATTATTGAAATAGTTGGTAATATAATAGTAAGTTTATCGGTTGTTTATATTTTAATTTGAAATGTAATAATATTTGATAAAGAGTGCAACTTTATTTTACTAAAACAAACAGAACATACTTAAATTCATCCCGTATTTTAATCAATTTACACTTGTATGTTTGGAGCAAATATATGAAGCTTATTTCATCATACCATACAAAATGAAATATTATCAAACGCAGAAACAACGTTCTCAACAACCCGATTGATACATCTCCTTTCATTTCCATTGAAATGAACTGTAACCCTATTCACCGGTGATCTAGAAGTAGTAGTGGTAGAAGAAGAAATGCTACTATATGCTAAATTAGTTGAAGGTAGTTCCAAATTATATTGAATAAAATTAAGGTCGGCGGCGATTTGCGCGATGTCCGTGATTAAATCGAGGCCAAGCCGAATTCTACAAACCGAAGAATGGCAATAAACCAACAAGGCGTAAGTGGCAGACAGATCATCAAATTGTAAATTGTAGTCAGTGAGTCGATTATAAACTGCATCACCTAGATTTGTAAGAGACGGAGTGCATTGTAGAATATCATCATTGAACGTTATGCCAATCTGAAGGAATCTTACGAGGTGATCGTTGAGGCATGTCAATGTTTGCCTGGCCAATGGTAGATTATTTACGGATTGACTTGATTCCTCGGATTCACTCGAACTACTTGAGCTGCTTTCATTGCTGGAATTTGATTCGTCACTGTTGGGTGTGGTGGTGGACTGTTGAGTGGTTGTTGGTCTTGTGGTACTGCTTGGTCGTGTTGCATTTGGTGGATTCCTGATTGGTGATGATGTGGTTCCAATTGTTGTTTGGGTATTTGTTGCTGGTGTTGAGGATGTTGGAGGTGTAGAAGTTGTAGCTGTTGAATTCTGGGCTAATGACTGAAAACCAAAATTACGTAAAAAGTTGTATTTTGTTAAGGATTATCACCTGTTGTAGAATTAGAGCAAGTAAGACAAAGTTTACAAGTTGGTAACCCATCTTTATGAGCAAGGTAACAATAGTTATGTAGTTCTGCTGTTAATATTAACACCTGCAAACTGTAACTGACGCTCTATGTGGCTCTGTTCGGCATTTTAAAGCTTATATTTTATGATTATGCTTTCAGAAAAGCAGTTATGAAATGGTATGACTATAACACATGACTCTAAATGTTATAAAAGAAAGAATGTATCTGATTATGTCGATGTGGTGTCATTGTAATGAGCATTCGAGAGAAGACTTCAAGGAAGAAGTGAATCATAAGTAATGTGACAGCAACTAGATATACTGTAATCTAATTCAAGGTTAGCTATAGTTATAATGATAAAGATGTGTTCAGCTAAGTGGCGCAGCGGAATGTTCAATGACTGTTGTGCACAAGGTCCCGAGTTCGATTCTCGGTGGGGTTGCGTAGCGAAGTGAATTATTCTTCTTATCAATAGCATTAGCCTCTAATATGTCTAATTATGCTCGGTAAACTCAAACAGCAAAAAGTGTTTCTTCGTATGTTTGTACCGAAAGGCTTCCCCGCACACGGAAGGTGCCTACAAGCCTTAGGGGCTGGTTTCAACAAACTACTAATAAACGCATGCATGTACCTTTGTGTCAGTCGTCGTGGCCTCCAATTAATAAGATTTATATATTATGAACACGATAGGACAAACATGAGTATTGTAGTAAACGTGCGTCAATTCCTTAAGTGTTGCATTCAACAAGCATGAAATGAAATCTACTAACACATGTATTTTTGTTTTAGTCGTCATGACCCATTATTAAAGCATTTATGCATTAGGAAGACGATGGAACAAATATTTTCTAAAACATTTAAAAAAGATACACTTGCACAAAGGGCAATTGTTGCTAGATCAAACAGCAATGTGCCCCAAATTAATCAGTATATGCTATTAAAATCAAATGAAAAGCAAGGAACCATTGATTTAAAACTAAATTTACAAAACGTTTCTTGTTCTTAAATATTATTAACTTTTCGGTTAAATAAATAGAGCCCACCTGGGCAGTACAGTCGGTAGCGTTTGGGCCTACCACGCAGTCGGACGAAGTTCGAGTCCTCGGGGTGATCAACTATTATTCACAATTATAACTCTTAAAAATTCACATTAATCTATATAAACGCCCACCTGGACAGCATAGTTGGTAGTGCTTCGGTCTACCGTGCAGGCGGACGAGGTTCGAGTCCCCGGGGTGGGGGGCACCCCATTAGTGTGAATTTATTATTATAAATTCACACTAAAAATCACTCATTTATTTACTTCACATTAAAAATTCACAAGAAAAATTCACATTATTAAAAATCCACACCGATAAATTCACAACAATCGCAATGCGCCACCCACAACACACAAGAAGAATCCACCGACAACACAAAAATTCACTTCACTCACACACAAAAAGACACCACACCAACAACACAACAATAACAACATCACAAAAACCAATAACAAAAATCACAATAACATGTAATATATAGTTACGTCACCAGCTCAACTGCAACTGACGGCAACCCACTGTACACCACCACCACCAGTATGAGCAGGGTGCTTGCGCAGTTAAGCTGGGGGAGCCTGTAAGATAGGGAAACACGACCCGACAACGATGAAAATTCGAATAATAAATGTTACTCTTGATTCTCGATTTATCGAAATCACTTTGAGCTAAGCAAGAATTCTTTTATAATTTATTTGCTTATTTGAGATACGTCTTCATCTTCCGATTTCTAACCAAGAAACATAACTATATACAAAAACACATTAAAAACATATGTATCCAGACTGAAGGACCAGCGAAGGTCTGCGGACCGAATACATTATTATTTTCTATATAAACCACACAATAAAAATGACTCTTCAAATCAACAATCGCAAATATGCGCAACCTACAACATTCCACACACATGAAAAAGGATCAAAACCACTGACTTATCAACTAAACACTTGTTGTGTTGTCTTGTTGTGTGTGAACAAGAATCCATATATGCATAATATAACACAAGGATCAACGACAACATCACATGATA
The DNA here is from genome assembly GCA_019419845.2 of Weissflogia rhopalogaster. Lineage (NCBI taxonomy): Eukaryota > Metazoa > Arthropoda > Insecta > Coleoptera > Staphylinidae > Weissflogia > Weissflogia rhopalogaster. Next base: position 8,778 of record WSZQ02096070.1, on the reverse strand, counting down.
ATCACAATAATAACATGTAATATATAAACACATAAAAATCAGTAAACGGCAAAAGTAAGGTATAATCGTTGTGTTTTACTGTAAGCAAATATTTACTTTCATTACTTTCGATTACTTCGATATTTCCGATTCTCCTGATAGCTTCGATACTTTTGTTACTTTCGAATCCTTCGATTGTGTGTGTGTGTGTGTGTGCAATTTCCAAGTAGAAATTCCTTGGTATCTTCCCAAATAATACTCAATGAATCGTCATCAGTAAAATTCCAATTCGCTGGAAACTTCAACTTGGAACCAACATTATGCAAAAAACTATGAACGCCACATTCCACGGAGTTCGAGAATCCTCTCAAAAGGCACTCCCAATATCTTCAAATTTCATCTGGAGAATCAATTAAGTATCAGCAGACGCAAAAGTCAGAAACTACCAGGCTGTTATTGGACCCGTCATTATGTACGCAGCGGAAATGAGACTCGATACAAGCGTGACAAAACATTAAGTTCAATACGAAACATCACTTTAAAGGAGCGAAGGACAAGTAAATCCATCAGAGAGGAGGAAAAGGTACAAGACATGTGGAAATATACAGGAAAACGGTGAAATCAATAAAACTTATGTGAACAGACCTATATCCTCCTTAAATGTGTAGCTGGCTTAGGTCCCAAGAAAAATAAATCCTGACATATAAACAGGGACATGCCTAACAAAAGGTATGAGTTGAAAGGGGAAGAAAGGAAGAAATATTTTGAATATTTTCGTGGCGTAAGAATGTACTGTGTAAATCGTGACATAATTTCATTAGTTATTTAAAGTACATTCTTTCTGTTCCAGTTATTTTTCTTATCATATATGACACTCGTTGTTTCTAAACATTTTTTGAAAAATATGTCCATAAATTGTTCTTTATCAGTGTTCGTACGAAAACAATCCAACATAAAATAAATATTTTTTTTTCATATGACTAATGGTCTCATGTATTGAATAAACATATTGAAAAAAGAAATTAAGTGCCAATCATATTTAACAACACAATATAACTACTCATTTGAATGACAGGAATTCAAAAAGGATTCGCCAACACCGGTGGTGCTGTAGTTGTGGTTGTAGTCGTCGTAGTCGTAGTTGTTGCAGCTCTAATTCCCTTCTCCTTCTAAACATCCCAAAACATTTATTAAGGTATTTGCAAAACTGTTGAAGACCCTTGCGAAACAATTAACAGTAACTGGAGGAAATTGCAATGGCGTTGAGAAGACATCCACTGCCAACTGAGTTAAATCATTAATCATTGTCACTAATTGGTTGGCCAAGCTGAGCAGAGTCTGTGTTTGACAAACTGGAGCAGTACCACATGTAATAAATTGCCCAAACATTTCCAACGTGGTTGTGCTAGCTCTTGAAAATTCCGCAATCGTGTTGTACATTCTGGTCCGGTGTGTGTCTGGTGTGTGCAATTTCCAAGTAGAAATTCCTTGGTATCTTCCCAAATAATACTCAATGAATGGCCATCAGTAAAATTCCAATTCGCTAGAAACTTCAACTTGGAACCAACATTATGCAAAAAAACTATGAACGCCACATACCAAGGAGTTCGAGAATCCTCTCAAAAGGCACTCCCAATATCTTTAAATTTCATCTGGAGAATCAATTAAGTATCAGCAGACGCAAAAGTCAGAAACTACCAGGCTTTTACATTCTGGTCCCGATGTTCTGCATGCCGTTGGTGCATTGTTGCAAATCAGCTCCGAAATTTACGCCTGAATTGAGAATTTCCCTGAATTGGGTCGTAAGACATTGCGCATTAGAAAATAATGCATATGTCTGTCCACAAATCTATACAACACTAATTTCGATATTTTCAAATGTAAACTTGTATAATACTTACACAGAATATCAGCAAATAGATGAAGGTATAGTGAGTCATTCTCTTCCTGGAATGTGTTTGTAGAAATTTTCTGCTTATGTTTTAAAGTTTTGTTTCTTATTTATAGGCTACTTTTCTTAAGAATTTAGGTTTATTGTGAACGTGAATTCCTATGTTAAATATTTATACATTTTATGATCTTAGGGGGAATTTATGAGTTCTTGGACAATTTTATGGTGTGTATATGGTAGAAGTTTTATTGTTATTTTTTCGATTTTGACCGACTGTACCAAGTGAAACACATTCCCATGCTTCTGTTTCACTCCTCTTTCTTCTCTTCCAGTACTCCTTCCTTCTTTCTCCATGTTGGTTTTTTCTTCGTCAGTTCATTTTGCTCCAGTTCTGTTAAGAGCATTTTTCATCATGCGCTATTTGAAATTAGGGTTGGAGGAAAGATAGGTGTGCATTCCTTGGTTAAAACTGAGATTGTAAGTCCCAGAGTGTTGGTTCATCCATTTCTAACATGGAGACAGCCGATGTTTGCTGCCGTTCACCATGAATCAGACGTAGCTCTCAAGTTTGGTCCCAAGAAAAATAAATCCTGACATATAAACAGGGGCATGCCTAACAAAAGGTATGAGTTGAAAGGGGAAGAAAGGAAGAAATATTTTGAATATTTTCGTGGCGTAAGAATGTACTGTGTAAATCGTGACATAATTTCCTTAGTTTTTTAAAGTACATTCTTTCTGCTCCAGTTATTTTTCTTATCATATATGACACTCGTTGTTTCTAAACATTTTTTGAAAAACATGTCCATAAATTGTTCTTTATCAGTGTTTGTACGAAAACAATCCAACATAAAATAAATATTTTTTTTTCATATGAGTAATGGTCTCATGTATTGAATAAACATATTGAAAAAAGAAATTAAGTGCCAATTATATTTAACAACACAATATAACTACTCATTTGAATGACTGATCGATATTGACTAATAAGAAACCGTATCATTAACAATAAATGCAGGAAATCTCGGAAATCCAGAAATTCGAAAAGGATTCGCAAACACCGTTGGTGCTGTAGTTGTGGTTATAGTCGTCGTAGTCGTAGTTGTTGTAGCTCTAATTCCTCTTTCTAAACATCCCAAAACATTTATTAAGGTATTTGCAAAACTGTTGAAGACCCTTGCGAAACAATTAATAGTAACTGGAGGAAATTGCAATGGCGTTGAGAAGACATCCACTGCCAACTGAGTTAAATCATTAATCATTGTCACTAATTGGTTGGCCAAGCTGAGCAGAGTCTGTGTTTGACAAACTGGAGCAGTACCACATGTAATAAATTGCCCAAACATTTCCAACATGGTTGTGCTAGCTCTTGAAAATTCCGCAATCGTGTTGTACATTCTGGTCCCGATGTACTGCATGCCGTTGGTGCATTGTTGCAGATCAGCTCTGAAATTTACGCCTGAATTGAGAATCTCCCTGAATTGGGTCGTAAGACATTGCGCATTAGAAAATAATGCATATGTCTGTCCGCAAATCTATACAACACTAATTTCGATATTTTCAAATGTAAACTTTTATAATACTTACACAGAATATCAGCAAATAGATGAAGGTATAGTGAGTCATTCTCTTCCTGGAATGTGTTTGTAGAAATTTTCTGCTTATGTTTTAAAGTTTTGTTTCTTATTTATAGGCTACTTTTCTTAAGAATTTAGGTTTATTGTGAACGTGAATTCCTATGTTAAATATTTATACATTTTATGATCTTAGGGGGAATTTATGAGTTCTTGGACAATTTTATGGTGTGTATATGGTAGACGTTTTATTGTTATTTTTTCGATTTTGGCCGACTGTACCAAGAGAAACACATTCCCATGCTTCTATTTCTCTCCTCTTCTCTTCCAGTACTCCTTCCTTCTTTCTCCATGTTGTTTTTTTCTTCGCCAGTTCATTTTGCTCCAGTTCTGTTTAGAGAATTTTTCATCATGCGCTATTTGAAATTAGGGTTGGAGGAGTGATAGGTGCGCATTCCATGGTTGAAACTGAGATTGTAAGTCCCAGAGTGTTGGTTCATCCATTTCTAACATGGAGACAGCCGATGTTTGCTGCCGTTCACCATGAATCAGACGTAGCTCTCAAGTTTGGTCCCCGGGTATTTAATTTCTCCACCTGGAGAGGCGCCCGATGGAGGATTAGAAACCCCTCACTATGATTATAGATTATTATATAAAACTAGATAAATATGGAGAAACTTTAATAAAGAAAATTCAAATGTATCAGGTTTTAGAAGCATAAATGCGAAACAAGTGAGGGTCTAATCAGATCATAGGAACGGACATAGTCATATATATGGATAACATCTATCTGCAAGGTCATTTAAAGGAAGAACACCTATAATAGACTACAATACATGTATACAAAATAACAAACTAAGCAGAAAATGCAGAGCCTGTAAAAGTGTAATCCTCATTCATTCAGTATGTAGAAAACTATCAACTCTACGAAACGTGGCGCTTAATGCTTGGGTTAAGATTATTGAAGATTCTAAACTCCGCATTTTTCTCCGTTCATCATGGCGGTATTAGGTCGTTCTCTCAAGTTGAGCAGGTCCTCATGATAAATCTTGTTGGCATCATAGTAGGAGATATTGGATTCTCAATTGTTGCAGTATCTCAGCCATCTCGAAACCTCTGCAAGTGGAACGAATGACATTATGAATGTTTAGCTATATTGCATGTAGGTAGTCTTGAACTGATGCGATGAACTCTGACAAGTGACACGATATTGGAGTTAACCAGATCAGGTGTGCAACCTTTTCCAAGATCTAGTCAGTCACAGATACAGAATTTGTTTTGCCGGCTCCTTATGCTCGATCCAAGTCTCAAATACTCGAAGTTTGGCGTGAAGAGTCATAAAAATAGAAGTGGCTGACGCCCATCTTATAACATATACTATACTACTATCATAGTACATTATTATCTGACAGGTTTCCACATACAGAGGATGTTTTTGAAAGAAATGTATACATGGGCGGTTGGGAAGAAATGATGATAGTGAACCTTTATATTTTTCTATTTCTGTTGTATAATGTTCACATTTCAGTATAGAGTTATCTTAAGAATTTTTTTTTTTTATATTTTCCACATAATAGTCCACATAATAGCCAACATAATAGTCCACGTAATAAAACCTGCAAATGTAGAGATAGGAAAATAAAGTAACGTATTTTGCATTTTGCGTATGTTGTCTCACTTTTATCAAGCAGTAGTGCGTATATAAGTGGCAACGTCAAATTCTGCGCTAATCCATGTATCGTGAACACTTGGTAGAACAATAGCGGTGTTGTTTTGAACGGTCAAACTGCATACCAATGTTCATTCTACGCGAGCATCAACAAATTTTCAATCGTTCCAGAAAATGATTCGCTTATCTTCTCGTCCGCTGTCAAATAAAGCGAATGGCTCACCGCCAAGAGACATTGATACCTCTTTTGGAATTTCGATGTCCCTTCGATGTTGTGGTAGAACCGGTCCCACTTTAATTCCCCTTCGGACATTTTGTATTGTTCTTGTGCGGTGAGATTTCGCGCGGTGAATTTACCAGCGATCATTTGGTAGCGGTGATTCTACCGCGGTCATTTTACATCGGTGAATTTACTGGACCCCAGATATTATGAACTCATATATTTTTCTATTTCTGTTGTATAATGTACATATTTCAGTATAGAGTTTTATTGAGATTTTGTTTTATTTTCCACATAATAGTCCACGTAATTATACAAAAAGTTCAGTAATTTTTTGTTTGTTAACGTGGGGATCAAGTTCATTCCGAAGCAATCACGGAATCAAAAATTGTCATTAATTGGCTATAATTAATAAATATGATTTGCAAATAACTATTTATGCACGACTTTCAACATTGAATATTTGACATATATAGTTGCTAATCGTCTATTTTTCCAGCACACTAAATGAATAACTATTAACAAGAGCATTCAATGACAATATGTTGTTTCTAGGAAAATAATCACCTCAAAATACGCAAAATCATCTATTATTTGTGACGATACAATCAAACCATATTGCTATGTAATTTCACATTCCTATAATGACAACAATGATTGTGCACATGCACATTTTGACTCCAATATAAGTGCATACTTTGATGTTTTCCTCTCAATTGTTATCTTGATATTCACCAAATACATCAAAAAGTGAACAGAAACAGTTGACGAAAATGAAGAATTTAATAATTTTATTGGGTGTGATAATTGGAGCATCGGCAGCGTCAAAAAAATACAGTCCCGAATATTATACTCAAGTGAAAACCGATATTGATGACATCCTTGCAGTTATCCCTTGGGATGGTGTCAGTAAAGTCCTGGTAGATCATCTGGAAAATGATCTTGAAATGCAAGCAGCATTGAATTACATGAGAAGCAAAAAGTTTAAACATTCTCTCAAATCTCTGATGACCGAGCCATCGACAATTGAGCTACATGCGAAATTTCTGAAGGCTGGATTTGATTTGGAACACTATGAGAGAATTTTGGCCGAAATTTTTGGTGCTGCGAATTTTTCAATTCCTGAAGAAACAGACAGAAGTTTGGAGGGCTTTTTGATAGATTTTGCTCAACTGATTCCATTCGATGCATTGATGGAGGTATTCGAAGAGAAGTTCAATAATAGCGAATCTTTTCTTAAATTCTATCGAATTATTACCGGTGAAGATGTTTGCACAATGTTGAAGAGAACAATGCACAGTCAAGAGTTTAATGCCGTCGGTGCTGATTTGCAGAGTATGGATGCCCCAATTTACGTTACTTTGGATGTACTGTTTTATACTTTCTTAGAATGTACTAATGGTCTAGATATTTTGGAACTTGTTTTTGATTCTGATGATAGCGATGTTTCATTGTAGTTATATGATTGAAAATTGATGGGTGCATAAAGCACGCAAGAACTTTTCTAATATTCATTAAAGTTACGTTAAAAAAATATTATATCAACATAAATAAATACAAAAAAGTAATCAGAATAACTAACACTAAATTGTACTTATAATAAATAGATAACTTCAAAAAGTCAATCAAAAAGTGATATAGAAACAAAGCATAAGAAACTTAATAATGATAAACTGTTACTGGTTAATTCTTCCAGGAATTGAGTTGCAGTGTATTAATAAATATTTTATTAGTGTTTTAATAAATATTTTATTAGTGTTTTAAGAAATAGTGAAATTCATTAACAGTTGGCGTCAATGTGTATTTTCGATACCAATAAGTATCGATACTTTTCTTCGATACTTGTCGATACCCAAGTATCGAAGTTTCAAAAGTATCGAAACCAAAAAGTATCGATACTTCGTGAAAAATTGACATCCCTACTCATCACACCTCCGCCCACAACTTTGAGCGGGAGAAGATAATATCATCCCTTTTTCCCATACCACTAATCGTCTCACCTAACCTAACCTAACCTTCATTCGCGTTTTTATATCACCTCTTCATAGAGAAGGTAATATCATCCCTTTTTGTCATATCACTAATCGTCGCACGCTGCCCTCGACCAACCTCCGGCGTATTTCTTTCAGAAATCTGTCCTTAAAAAGATGTTGTAGATAAATGAAGTTGTAGATGTACGCAAGGAATTGGAGTATAGGGGGTTTAGAAACATTTTATCTAATTTGTTGATTTTTTTGTAAATATGACGAATGTATTCTTAAGAAAAGGGTATATTTTACCACATATTGGATGCAAAGAAAGCACTAATAATAAAAAGATAACATAAATGCGTGGCTCTCCATTTATTAATCCTTGGGTTAATTTGAGTTAGTTAACTATGTAAATATACAGTCGACATTGCTCATATTAAATATGAAAAATGAAAACAACTAGCAAAATTACATGTGAATATTAAAATATCAAAGGTTACGTATTCTCAATCACCTGAAAGTGCTTATCCCACAGTTGGTGATGCTACTTTCATTATACTTACAATACTTTCATTGCTATAACATTTCTTGACGACTAACAAAGTTCGAATAGTAAAAGTAAATTATTATTACTGGTCTGCGACATGCATCCAAATAAAATTTATATTATTTTTGTGAAATAGATTTTTTTTCATTTCCCATTTATCCACTATTTCCAACATTAAACAAAGTACAGAAACTAACATAATAAAAGAGAAACAATAGCCTTTAAAATATAAATAATAATAATAATAACAAAAGAGAAACTATATTATATGATATGACGACGTATTGTAAAATATATTTTTTATATAAACATGTTTGTATTATCTATATTTATGTAATTAATCCCAAGGAAACTTCTTTAACATTGCCGCATATTCATTGTAAATGATTAATAATGAGTCATAAATAGGTATTGCATATTATCACTACTCTTTCAACATAAATTGAATATTTGTAAGAGTTGAGCAATAAAAAATAATGGTAATATTACCATCATGTATTCTTCTATTGTATTAAGATAAAACTAATAGTATCTGATTAAAACATCTAGTATAAAAGATTTGCAAATTCTTATACCAGTACTACTTATCAATTGTAACGTATAATTGAAAACATGAAATTGCTCGTTCTTTTTGCCATTTGCATTTGCATGGTAAGTCAAATATAAATCGTCTGGTATATTTATTGAAATGAGAAATGATATTGAAAAATATTTACTACTGAACCCGGAGCAATAAGCTTATGGAATTATCATTTTTGCACGAAAACTGGTTATAAGTTGATAACCAAAGTAATCATAGAAAAATAAAACAACAAATGAAATTTTCATAATGCAATCTAAGTCGGCTTTTTACTTGATGTATTTTTATAGGCATTTGCCCAACAAAATGATGAAAGACTCACCTGCTACGAGAGGAATTTTGGTCAACTAG
>WSZQ02096059.1:0-12098 GCA_019419845.2 Weissflogia rhopalogaster | reverse complement strand
ATTTACCGAACCGTTGAAGCTATCGATCTCCCGATGCGTTTTAACGACTTATTTCGCGAAAATAATGCGTTTAAACGGTAGAGTTATGATCGAAATAAGGGGCATAATTCATAATTATAACAACAGCCCCACATTCACTGTAAAGCCCACAATAAAATATATAAATATAAAATATAGAAAACGAAGGAAACAGTTATTCGTTAAAGAACAAATAATCTAGTAACTACTACCAAGAGAAGGAAATTAATTAAATTGGGATACACTTTAAAGAGTAATATTGAATATTGAGTTGAATATCTTGGAATAATTTAACCCTGAGGTGAGTGTAGTAAAGGAATACCTCCATGCTTATCAGCCATGCGTCTCTAACTTTAGAAATACCGATGAAATTCGAATTAATATTCAACAATAACATCAGTATACGATGACATACAATAGTTATATTTTCATTGAAGGGGAAATAGCAATACAAGCAGCGCAAGATGCAATATTCAAATTTGCTCGAAATGCGTATTATTATCTGTTTCAAGAAATATGATGCGAACTAAATGGAATTTAAATCGATAGAAATTATGATGTTGGTGCGAATACAAATATAAAAAATTGCTTCCCCAGTAAAGCAAGTAATTTATATCACTACATTCATTTCGGGTGGAAGGAGAGCAGATCTTTAAGCATATATGTTGAAACAAAGATCAAATTTTATACTCAAAAGTCCTCTAAATAAATTATTAGGCTTTGCAAAGGATTATCATAAAACTATAATAAATGCACGTCAAGAATAAATTTCTTTGTGGTCAAAAACTGATAAGAACTGTTACACTGGTCACGAAAATATAGAAATTAACTTAACTAAACCTGAATATACCACATATCTATCTTGATGATTTATCTCGTGCGCATTTCTGAAACAAGCTTGAAGCTGATAAATCCATAGTTATTCCATTCCGACGATGGGAACTACATGAGATACCAGCTATAAAAACGACTGATAAGGATATTTGTTCTGTTAAAATTTCATCATCATTAGACCTAAGTTATCTTTTAAGTTATCTAAGTTAACTTCGAAACTAATAGGAAAAATAATATGAATGTGGATATTACTAAACATAATCATTGTAACCTTCGAAATATACGAGGGTTTTTAAATTTAGAAAGTTATCCTTAAGATAATATGAACTTAAACTTTAATGGAAACAACTACTAGATAAGGTACACCGCATTTCAATCGAGTTATATTTATCAAATGGAATCGTCAACATGAACACATCATAATTATTCAGATTTTAAGGGCCACCCATTATTTGAGGTATACCCTTGATCAAGGTCAGTGGATTTGGTTTAATCCATATATGTCTGATTGTCTATAAATTGTTTCTTTAATATTTAAACCTTATACTCATATATGTTGGATTGTTTATAACAGGAATTCAAAATGAGTGTTCTAAAACCTATGCTGGCGGAGGTCAAGGACATTTATAATAAAAACCAAAATGGCGCGACCACATATAATATCAATCATCGTTTAAAAAAATGGTTAGAATGGTATCAACGATAGGATTCTACCACGGTATTGTGATTTGTAAAATAATTTGAAACAAAGAAGAACGAACGCTTTTTCTACCTGCTGCATGGTTTACTTTCTTTACGCGTCAACAGGAAATTGAGCAATCTTTGACATCCAATATCAAACACAACATAAAAGTTCTAAGTGATGTAAAACATGAGAGAAATTGCTTACTGTCGCGTACAGCAACGGTTTACAAAATCAGGCTCGCGAAATACCAGTTCGTAGATACTGATACGCATCACAAATGAGATCAGGTCGGACTACCTTTCATTTTATGAATCCGTTATAATATAAACCATCACAATAAAATATGACAAATGATCACCGCCGTCTAAATTTTGGATATGCTCCCATAGCAACGAAAACTTCGGAGATCGCATTACTCCTACCTAAGATACACTGAAAGACATAATATGAGTATCTTAAAAAATTAAAAACATCGTGGACTTAAATATCAAGCCTTCTTCTCGGAGTGATCGTCACGATCCAATGCATATAAGTTTCGCACTGGTCATATCATTTTTCCGGCACCATGCCGGCACCATCGGTTCCATAATTGAGATCATGACTTCTTCCGAATTGCCATTCTGTTCGGGATCGATATTTATCAATAAGAATCAATTCCCTCTTACGAAGGTAGCCCCTAACCTACTTGGGCTAACGCAACCGTAGTTTCTCTGAATATTTTCATCGAAATCTCTGACGGAGAGCCTATCGAATGGTCCGTTCATATCTAGCTCAACATTCTAAAAACATACTCTCAGAGAGATCACAATCCGCTATTAAATTCGTTACCGGACAAAAAAGGAATTTATTAGGGGTCGAAACATCCATGTCTCTAGGTTCATCCGAGACATATGTAAGTGGGCGATTGTTAAATGTAGTCTCACAATCGAATATTACAGTCGCCATGTCTTCAAATATCAAATACGCTTTCCCAAAATTTCAGCGTAATAGACGTTTTAACATTCAAATCAGACTTCCCCAAAAACCAACCGCTGCATGGTAGGGTACATACAGTGGTTGGTGGATTGCAACGCCACTCGATGCGTTCAGCAACTGCAAATTTATGCACATTGACCCAATCCAGCTTCTTAAATAATGTTGTAACTCCCTTAAAATGTCTGCCATTATCACTATAGACTATCTACGGTCTCCCTCTTTGAGAAATAAAACGAAGTAACACTTGAATAATATCTACACTCCTCAACGAGCCAGTTAATTCCAAGTGCAATACATGATCAGTCGCACGGGTGAATATACAAATGTAGCACTTTCCACATTTCCTGATCGCTAAGCTACCAGCAAAATCAATCTCGAAAATTCCAAAAGGCTTAGCATCCTGAACGCGATTGGTAGGTAATGGCTAAATCCGCCTGATAAACGGCTGACTATAATACAAGGCATACAAAATTTAATTGCACGCCTTACTGAATGTTACCTACCGATTACCTAGAACCGTTCTCGCGATGCTTCCATAAGACCAGACGTACTAATGTGCATGTTTTTAATGTGCAGCTCCATCAACAACCACTCGGTGATTAGGTGTTTCCGTGACAACAAGATAGGGAAACGAAAATCGTTGGAATCCATTCGGTTACTGATTCGAGATTTCAATCGAATTAACCCATACACATCTTTGAAAGAAGCGAAAGAACGAATAGGGTCATCCGCTAATCCATCAAAAGCGTCCTTCTATACTTTGAGCCAGACTAGACGCTCTAAAACTTCCAACCCAACAATGGATAAATCTACAATCTTTCTATGCTTAGGAAATTTAGAATGCGCCGGAAACTAGGGAAATATGACAGGTGGAAAAAATCTACTGCCGGATGATTAATTAAACTGCACACATTTCATTTACGTCGTCCCTATTCTGGGTCCTCTTGCGCAATAGGCCATTCTTTCCGCCCATACAACCATTCTGGAACCTCCCAACATTTCGACTTGATGAGAGCTTTATCTGTGGGTTTCAGAAAACCCGGCACATGCCTTCACTTACAAAATTCCGTTATATTCCATACGAGATCAAGTACCAGAGATTCCTCTTTGTCACACTATTCACCGGAAAACTCTCATGCCCGAAGATCAATGCACCCTTCAGACATAGCAGCTCGAGCTTAAACCTCAAACAATTCAGCTCGATCCAATATTGGTATACTAGCGATGCAATTGTCAACGTAAAAACACCTTTGTAACAATTCCAAGGACTCTACGGAATAACCCGTACTACCTGCCGAAATAGTCTTTTGTAAACACTTTCTTAAATGGTGTAGTATTTTTGTTTCCAACAAAAAAGAGCTACAGTTAAGTCCAAACACAACACTGCAATGCCAATACTCAAGCGGTTTCACGATTTCTTATTCTGATTGCAATCTGTAAAAAAGCCTTCCTAATATCGAACGACACCCCATCCTTAAACTTTCTGAACCGAAATAAAATTTTGGGTATTAATTCCACATTTCTCAGGACAATCATTTAAAGTTTGCTAATTCACGAATATCTCTGTGGCATCAAAAACTGGTTTCGCTTTTGTGGTCTTTCTATCTTCTTTCACTATCGGTTGATGAGGTAAATAATCCTACGTTCCACTAATACATGTTGGCACAACGTAGATGATGCTTTCCGACATTCATTCTGCGAATACATCGCCATAAACGATCTCTAGATTCAAATTCATAAGCTTACGGAAAGTAGAATATAATCTTTAGCTATTCATGGAAGTCAGATTTCGTATCTGCCATTACACTCAATTTCCACCGTCTGCAGAAACATGCTCTGAGACGCCACTGTAGCCTCAGCTTTATTCACTTGTTGCACTGGATCTTCTATGTCCAGAACAAATAGCACAAATAATCTCCTGATTAATGCACCATTGAAACATGCATAAAATACAGCACGACTAGTATCTTGATACTGGATGCCTGGCAATTTGCCCATCAACGTCTATCCTAGCTTTGTACCCAAAGCAATCAGACCATTACATTTCAATTCGTAACGTTCCGCAGTGAGCAATTTACTTATAACATCTGCACCTAGTATAACATCAACAGGGGAGGAATTACCTACATCAGATAACATAATTCCTGCTGACTCCAACTATTTTACTCATGCTCCATGTTGCACGTTTGATCGATCGTTGTTTATGCGCGGCTGACTATATACCTGAATTCGATATACATGACTTCCATATGTCTATAGTAACCAATACACGCTATTTGATTGGCTCTCAGTGACTTTGCTTCTAAATAACGCATGGGAAAAATTTTCGAAACAACCATTCTCCAAGTTCAACGATTCGGCAAGACTGGATATAATATATAACCGATGTGATTCAGTATCGAACAACCCCTGAACTAGCTTCTTGACTTTCCCAATTTCAGTAATTTCCCGAACCGATTGAAATTCACTCCATGAGTAGTATTATTAACCAACTGCTGCGCATTATCTTTAACCTCAACGATAGTATCAAACGTGAGCAAGTGGTGTGACTTGCCACATACATTACATATCAATTGCACCAGGCATCTGTTATTCATATGCCCTGGTCGTAAACAACAGAAGCAAAGCCTATAATCGCGTATCCTCCCACGCCGTGCTTCAGAGGATAGATCCCCCGTAGAACAACATAAATGAGTCTTGAGCTAACCTGAACACTATATACACACATCAGGATTGGATGTAGACAAATATTATGGGGTGCGTTGCTGGAATTCCAACAAATGCCGAGAGAGGCAAGACTCAATAATAGGATACAAGACGGGCTCATACCTAACAACAGTGATATGTTGGGTAGCTAAAGTAGCCATCTCACCCCGTATTGTATTACACAAATGAGTCACAGTTTGGTAACACTGATTCCTGTACTTGTACAATATTTCCATCAATTTTCTGAGGTCAATTTCAATTTGTATATCAATACGTCAGAACTTTATTCGTAGTGCTTACACAGGCAATGGATAATTAACCCCACTTTGCTGATATTGCACCATCTTCACACTCTCCAGAAAAATGCTCCAACTCTGTTGCCTTGAGCTTCGGGCGACTTATCAACCGCCTTGGCGGTATTGCATTGCCCAGAGCATTAAAGAATGATTCGAAACTGTAGATGGGAAATTAATAACTTGAGCATTAGCACCGCGTGATGCCAATTTTATCAACCGCCTAACTACCCTTCATGCCTGTGAGCTTAGATAAGTGCTCATATTGAAACAAATGCTGTTCTTTAACCATATCATCGGTGGACATTTCATCCCTCAGCAATTCCTGAATAGTTCTGACTGTCACCTCGTTTAGTGCATCAGACTTGCACATGTATACGTTGAGAGTCATCTCAATGTCCTTTGCCCATTCAATGGCATGTTCATCGCATAACAGAATAAGTAATTCATTACACTGTCTGGCGAAGCTAAATTTCCGACCCCGCTGCTATCGTGTTATACTCATCATGAAACAACTGAATTCATAAGTAAACCAATGACACTCTCGTAATCTCAACACGAAATCCCTTGGTTATTGTGGTCCTCAATAAACTCTATTTCAAGTCCTATCACGGTCGCGACTTGTTGGGTATAGTAACTTTTTATACAATCAGACTCGCGAACTACCAGTTCGTAGAGATTGATTCGCACCACATTGAGATCAGGTCGGACTACCTTTTATTTTATGAATCCGTTATAAAATAAACAATCAGAAAAATGATTACAAATGATCACTGCCGTCTAAATTTTGGATATGTACCCATAACGATGTAAACTTTGGTGTTCGCAATACTTATGCTGCAATTGTGTTATAATCACTAATAATCCTTGTGTGATAAATCAAAAGAAATTTACTAAAGTATGTAAGGGAATTAATGTTGGAGCTAATTTTGATATATTTTTCGCTCACAAGCAAAACGATGAAATAAAGTAATGTATGGAGTTAAGAAATAATGGAATATATCTTAAAATTGATAAAAATGATTTGCGTGAACTAAACGCATTACATCCATTAATTATCGAGTGGAACAATATGAACAATTGATGTTTTATCAATATTTTAACAATTGCCTAGATTATATTATGGTACAACAAGCTAAAAGTGAAAAAGAATAAGGAGAAGGGGAAACTACACCAGAAAACATCGTATCAATTTATATTTTACCACAGCAATTAATTGCTAACAATTCCAACGCAGATTCAATAGCTTACTACGAAACAACCATGATAATATTAGAGATTGTAAATTATAATCAAAACGTATTACTAGATTATATTAAGAATCATGTTAATATATTACTATATTCGAAATAAAAGATAAAAGTTTAAAAATACAAGTTTTATTTCCCATATTTTTGTACATTATATTTTCAGATGTTAAAAATATGACTTGTAGATGTGTGTATAATAATTTGACATTAGTTTTACTACACATAGCATTTTGCACTTTTAATTTATTATGATAAAACAAGATTCATTTAGTTGATTTTCAAACTTCGGATAATTTTCAATAAACTATAAGTTCATAATATTTTGATAATACTTTTGTAATAATTTTTTTTATCGACTCCTTTATCATACATCATACAAGCCTTATATATGGAAAATATATATTGCATATTCTCATATTTCATAGTATCACTATTGTATGAAACTCCATGGTAATTCCTCTCTACCCATTGCATTGTTTTTCGATCTTTATGAGTCAAAAAATGAAAAAGAATTCGTGGTAGGATTAAATATTACAACATTTTTTTCTCCATTGTAAGTGAAAGCTATTTCCTTCGGCGTTAGTTCTGGGGTATTGAAACATTGCATATCAATGAATAGCACTTTGCTATCACAATATTTCTCAGTAGATTTAATATAACTCAACATTTTCAACTATTTCACGAAAAATACCTGTCAACGGTGTGTATTCAATAATAGAATGATGCAGAATGTGAGAGTAAGCTTTTGTATTTTCATTAAAAGAACAAATTCTTGCTTCAATTCCATTTTGAATATCAACTTTGAATGATTTAATACATTCATTCTGTCGAATTACATCGAACACAAATAATGGCTGATCCCTATAATCTGAATAATTATGTTGTGGTGATGATGACTATTCCATTTGATAATAATAACTCGATTACAATGCGGAGAACGCTACCAAATTTTTGTTACCATTAAAGCTTAAATTCATATTATCATAAAGATAACTTGTTGAATTCAAAAACACACGTATATTTTAAAGGTTACCATGATTAAATCTAGTAATATCCACATTCGATTTATTTCTCTTAATAGTTTAGAAGCATATAATAACATAGCTCCAATGATGTTGAAATTTTAACAGACCAAATATCCTCATCAGTTGTTTTTAACGCTGGAGGCTCATGTAGTTCCCAACGTCGGAATGGAATAAATATGGATTCATCAGCTGCAAGCGTGTTTAAGGATTGTACACTTGATGAATCATTATGATTAATATGAGGTATAAGATATTCAACATAAATTAAGTCAGTTTCTACATTTTCATGTAAATCTTAACAGTTCTTATCAGTATTTATCCACAAGAAATTAATTATAATTAATTATAATTTTCCAATAATCCAATGAAAAGCCTAGTAATTTATTCAGAGGAATTTGAGCTTAAAATTTGCCCTTTGTTTTACAATATGTGCTTGAAGAACACTCTCCTCCCACCCGAAACAAATGTAATGATTTAGATTATTTGCTTTAGAGTAGAGGACGTTTTTTATAGTTATTGTCGTACCAACATCATAATTTCTATTGACTTCTATACCATTTCGTTCGCATCATATTTCCTGCAACAGGTAGTAATAGGCATTTCAAGATAACGTAAATATTGCCTTTTGCGCTGCTGGTGTTGTTATTTCCCGTTCAATGAAAATATATCTATTATCGCGATATGCGTCATGTTATTTGTTAAGCGATGTTGGGGGCTACCTAGCTACAATTATGGAACAGCCTCCTTCTTAGTTTCGCCTTAGATAGGTATCAACTTATATCAGTAGTGTTGTTTCAATCGGTACATACACTACCGCTGTACAGAACCTTTCAGCTCTCAATAAAATTCATATTCTATTATTTATGTGGACTGTTGCATTTGGAACTGGTATCTCACCGGACTGTTTTAAACTAAACTGCTCCCGCGAGCTCGTGTAGATGTTGTGGTAACGGTTCACAAAATTTGGCAATTGTGAAAGGAAGAAAGAGTATAAACAGAGGAATTTTTGAACGGTGTGTATTCCGATGTAACCTGCGTAAGTGTATGGGTATAATGAGACTATTGAAGTAATGGATACGCTAAGAAGATCTCAAATAGGATAGATGTCGGATTGTTCAAGGACACAAAATTAAATTTTGAGTCTTCTAGATTCAATGAATGTGAAAGATGATTTAACATATATAGTGACAAAGCTTGAACGCTTGAAGCTCTTTTCTAGAAAATGTGTCCAAAATAGAGGAGAGTATTGATTTGTTGTGTCAAGAAGCGGGAACTGAGGACCTAGTGCAAAATCTGATCAAGATTATTGACAGATTTAAGAAAAGACAAATTTGTAAGAATCAAATGTTGAGTCAAGGTAGACTCATGATATACAAAATATAGTATCTGGTGAGTGTTGTTGGAACTAATGTCTCTAGGAATATGCCTGTCTAATATTTATGAAGTGTCTATAATAGATGTGTTATTAGTAGTTGACGTTATAGGTAAGCTTTACACTGGTAAGTGTGTTGAACTGAAGTACGGTGGCTTAATTGAAATAGGGACAATAATTGGGTGGACTTTGTTTGGAAATGAACCCAAAAGTGGATGAATGGATTTCGTTGAAAGTGTGATTTCAGGCTTTTCTGTTGACTCTTCTCTGTAGTACCTTTGAGATATGGATTTACTGGGAATTGAAGATAATCGACGAAAAATTGCAGGAGTAGAAGCAGCACAAGCTGCAAAGGAGAAGTTTTTGTCGACGATAGTGGTGGTTAAGTATAGACATTATGAAGTCAGTTTGTCTGGGTTGGTAGGAAGTTCACCGTTAGTATCGAATTATGACATGAAAAAAAACGGTTGGATATAACTACGAAGAAGTTGATGAAAATAGATTAGACTGCAGAGTACAATCATGTATTTCATGAGTGGTTGGAAGAAGGAATAATTGAGCTAGCATCAGCAAATTTTGAAGGAGTGCCATATTATTTAATTCATCATCCAGTAGTGAAAGAAGAAAGCAATACTACGAAGATAAGGCCAATTTTTGATGCATCTGCAATGCAATCTGTGTAACTAGCACTTAATAACTGTCTAGAGAGGGGTCCTAATTTACTTGAGTTAATTCCTGTAATATTGTTGTGATCTCGGTATAGATAGGTGTATTCGCGTTGTTATCGGCGTCAATTTCAGTCTTCTTCTATTGGGAGTAACGATATCATACCATCTGGATAGATGTCGGAGGAAGGCTTCTACAGGAAAATCTCAATACAGCGAGTTCACAATTGATCTTTTCTCCAAGAGTTTTTTTGTAGACAATTACGTTATAAGTATCCACACTAAAGTTCTGGCACCGACTTTTGAGGGAGACGCTAGAGTATCTATGATGAAGAGAAAATTCGCGCTTCATACTTGGCAATTAAGTAATGGCCAGGATGCGAAAGTGCGAACATCTCTTTTGGGATTAATTTGGGATAAGGAGGAAGATGTCTTATTGTTGAATCCAAAGTGTTCATTTCCTGTGGCCACTGAGAGTATTACGAAGAGGGAGATAAAGTGTTTTGGGAAAGCCTCATTCAACAGATGAAGCGGCTTATAAGGAAATCGATAGAAAGAGCTAGATTGAATTTGGAAGGGTTGGTAAGAGTATTATGCTATTGCGAAGCTACACTGAATAACTGGCCTCTGACATACTTAACGGAGGATTCAACAGATTTGCGTCCTTTAACCCCAGTAATGTATCTTCATGAATCTGTAAACATGGGTGCGATACCAGTCATGGATTTAGCAGAGTCAAAGTCTATGGAAAAACGCGCGAAATATCATCAAACCATATGAAATAATTTGAGGCGACTGTTTCGCATAGATTATTTCGGCCAACTTCAGTGTCGTCAACGCGTAATATAATCAGGCCATTTATGGAGAGGGAATTAGGTCTCATCGGAGACGACCTACCTGGGTTAGCTTGGTAACTTGGAAGAATTAAAAATTTTGTATTGAGCCGGGATGTTACTGCGAGAGTGGCAACAGTCATAGTTCCTAATTGAGAATTAGTACGCTAAATTAAAGGTTTATATCCTCTAGATTGTGAGCTTGGAGACCATCAGGTTGGAATGTTTGAGCTGAATTATACCAGAAATCGATTTGCCAGATAAGCAGTGTTTAAGGCACTTCGAAGTGTTTTCCATCAGTGCCTTAGTTGGGAGTGTCGCGAGAAGCGGTACGTTATTTATTAGGTGGTTTTGGGGACTGCCTAGCAACTATTTTGAAATAGCGTTCCACTTAGTTGCGGCTTAGGTTTCAACTTAAATGAGTAGCGTACATACACTATAGCTGTAACGAATGTTTCAATTATCAGAGAGTTTCAATTACACCTGGAGTTGGTAGCTTACCAGACTGCTTTAATTTAAACTGCTCCACCGAGCTGGGGTTGATGTTTTGGTAGCAGTCCACAACCACTATTATATGGTTTCTTATATCAATTTTGTTATTGAATGATCTTACAAATTCTATTGTTATTTTTAAAGTTATAAATGCATGATTTGTAAGTTTGTAATATTTTCTTTACTATTCTCTTTTCTATTTTCAATTTTTCCAAGATATACGACTCACAATTCTTTATTACTCTTTATATATTTATTTTACTGGAATTTCATATGAGAGCTTTATACTGAATGTGCAGCTGTTGTTATATTTATGAATAATACCCATTAATTCGGTTGTAACTTAAGTTTAGTAACAATTCTTTCATCTCGTACCTTAACATAATGATCATCTTGATCAACCAACTTTCTCGATTCAATATTTATAGCCTAACCAGCATCTACTTGTGGAAAATTTCAAGTAGGGTTTATGATTCTATATTATCATAATATAATCCTTTTAAGATATTTCATTCAACCTTAATACTTGTTACTCTAATAATACACACTGGTAATTTTGATGAATGTCACTAATTAGCTTTCAATGCCTTAGAAAATACCAATATTTTCGCAGGTGGACTATCCTTTGTAAAATTAATTGAATACTTACAATTAATCACTCCACGAATTGTATTAATTTTTGCTTTGAGCTTGAATACGTTTTTTTTCATGAGAATTATTATATATTTTAATGTTTTCTGAATGTATTGTTTTTATATTTTACAGTCTTCAGTCACTTGTTGATAGAACATGTTGAATAAAATTCATTGATGAGTAAAAACACTTTTTTCACAGTTCTGCAAATATAATTTATTATTATACAATGTACATATAGGCTTTCGCCATCATCAGGTACTGAAGACAGAAATTACAAAAAGCAGCTTAAATACAAAGAGGTACAATGTTTTTGG
>WSZQ02096048.1:0-10679 GCA_019419845.2 Weissflogia rhopalogaster | reverse complement strand
TACTGCTGATCATAACAATACTGGTAGATTTTATTGTAATACCAGTGCAGAAATACCTGTGGTAAGTTATGTGCTTTTGAAATATACTGATTTAATTGTCACTTGTTTCTCTTCAGATCTTCATCGAAATCTTTCTATTTAAACTTTTAATGATACAGTAAAATAACCAAGCAACCAGAATATTTATAAACAACAACATTTATAAACAACTATTTAGTAATATAAAATATAATTATATGCCAACAATCAATAGGTAAATCAATCGTTCGTTTAAAACTCAGCTACTAAATGTTTTTAAATTAAAAACTTTGGAAACTTGTGGATTGAAACCTGGGATTGATAGTGCTACAAATAGAATTGATAACGTGGAGGGCATTGATAACGTCTAGGCAGATCGTGGTTGAATGACAGACAGCCGATGACGCTGGACTGGCTGCTGGAGATGAATTGACCGCAGAAGATGGACTCGCAGGTGAAGACGGCCTAGCTGTTGAAAACGGACTCGGACTCGGAAATAAAGTGGCTGACTGCCGGGTGTGGGGACTATGTATACCCAGAAGGGCATCAAAGATGCGTCCATTCCTTTGTTCGTCACAGCGGAAACGCGAGAGTAACGATCTCGCGGTGACGATTTCGACGCCTCCGTATTCAGGATGTTTACGTTTGGATGATTTCGGATTTCGGCGGATGTTGATATTTGTTTGTTCTTCGTGTGAGAACCGCGATTATACTTATAAAGAGGATGCAGAAGGATATTAACGTAAAAAACGAATAAAATAAAACATAGAAAGAATATAATATTGTTCAACGAACGTGTAATGCTAAATATTGTTTTCGAGGAAGACCAGTTGTGGCACGAACCGAAGGCGAATGTTACAAGTCAAGAGTTGCGGCAAATTTCAATAATGCCAACGTAAAATGTTATTAATTTCCGCTCGCGAGTCTATTTGACTTCTTAAATAGCTTTACAAAAAACAGCAATATGTTTATAGTTTGATGCTGAACCTCCTAAAATATTTGGAGAGCGCTTTATCAGACGTATACATAAATGCCCTCTTTATAAATTCAACAAAAATTGAGTAATTATTTAGAAATTTGTATTCGCAACACTAAAACAGCTTCCAAATACTATTTAAATATGTTTATAACACAGCTGCTAAATAGTTAATATTTACAGTTAAATAACTTTATGAAAACAGGAAGATTGCTTTATAAAATAAATATAGTCAACTGAGACGTTGTCCATCTAATATATCATGTGTATGTAGGTTTACCAGTTTGGCTCGGACTGGAACGAGTGGGAACGAGCGTGGTGACAAGGAGAATATGTCAAGGGATGATGATGACAAAAAGGAGCATAAAAGAGCAGGGGAGAGTTATAAATAGCATGATTATACAATATTATATTATCTGTCGCCACCGACGACGATGCCGCCGCGTCGTCGACATTACGCTATGACGCTTTCAGCAAAAGGGTTGACGTTCTATCCACCCAAACGGACAGTTGAGGGCGGCGTAGGAGTAATTTTCAAATAATTCACTAAACGCTGAAAAAACAATGACATTATGCAGATTTTTGCTTGGATTATATTATTTCATTGAATTAGAGAAATTTAATTTGTGATCATATACGTGTTGAATGTTTTCATTCAGAAAAAATGAAGTTTTAGAGCGTTGAAGTTTTTAGCCACGTTGGTAAATGTTAGAAGGAGGAGAGCGGTGTGGAAAGTGACTGGTTGATATTGTTTTTTTTTGTTACTATTTGAATGTATATTTGTTATTATTGTTTTTTTTTATTGTGATTTCTTGTTGAGGGATTGTTATGTAAATTGACCCGTATTATACGGAAAAGGACTCATGCCCCCTGTTGGAATGCTGAAATTACGTGTTTGAAAGATCTTATCGCAACACACATTATCAAAAGAACTTTGGGTTGTTTGCCTCCAGGCATCCAAAAAGGCATTTGTTCTATCCCCTGACCCTCCCTCACCATCCTCCATACTGTTGTAATATTTTATTGACCTATACTAAGCGGAAGCTAGTCAACAACATAAAAAATGATTGGTTCCATGACTTTCCGCATATATGACAGGTTTCACTATCTAAATATATACAACTAGAAACAGCAAAACTTGCTCTGTTGGAGAACTAGTGTGGGGAATAGAAAGGTAAGTAGAGGAACAGAAGAGGCAGAAGAGAATAAGCTGCAGTACATATAAACCAACATTTCAAAGAACCCTCGGAAGATCTCGTAAGAGAAGGAATGACCACATAAACTCTGATGAAAGTAGGAAGAGGCAAAATGCCTAAACAGGAAACAGATGAAGAGGAAGAAATTGAATCAGACCTTATTCCTATCTTAGACATATCAAAATAAAAAGGAATAAATGTGATCGTGATATTGAAAGAGAAACATATACATAACAGCAATTAAAGTGAATCGTACACATGGGCGAACAAATGAATTGGCTTCGCCGACGGAACTTCACAATCGCATTCCGACGCAAAATCTAGGCAACGCTCAAGACACTATTAAACAATACCGTTTTACGCTACGTGAAACATAAACGCAGCTCTTGAAGGCATTATTTCGTCGCAGTGTGCTGAACATTGTACGTAATTTACAATTGTGAGATTTATGTAATGGCAGGAATGACGCAATACTCATGCAACCAAGGATACATTACACATAGACCTATCATAGTTACATAGTAACTATAGTTGTTTTAGGCAATTGAAGAAATTGGTCTAATTCACTATTTGTTCCTGACCAAATACCCAATACAGCATCAATTAGTATATGACTAATAAGGGCACTTCGTCAATAGATGGTAATAGAAATTAGAAACTGAATGGCCCGAATACAGAATTAAAATCTAATATGAATTCAAAGTTAGAATTTTCCTCTTTTCCCTTGATTTTTTCAAATCTGCTGATGTTTCGTTTTCGAGTTATATTCGGTATTTTACATTTAACATTTTGTCTTCTGTTGCAATTTAAAGGACATCTCGATTTTACTGTGCTTGAAGAATGAGATGAGGAAAGAGAAAGAGAATATTTCAAGGTTGAAGATCCTCCTTCAAAATGTCTAGAGTCGATGATACTATCAAACCTTCGATAAGAAGTGAAGTAAATATTATTAATACTGGTCCTTAACAGCAGGCTGTTGGCTAAGCACCGCACGTGCCGAGGCTCGAAGCGGCGAGTAAGGTGCTGAAGTCGAAAATCCTTGATCGACTTTCCAGAACGTTCTAGAACATTCTAGAACCTTTGGTTGCGCGCAAGTTGGCTGCGACTGGGCGTCACCCAGTAGCAGGAGACTTGATTCAGATGGTAAACACGTTAAGTAGATTATGTCAGGGAAGACCCCGATGACTCATATAATGTAAGCGGTGCATAGTCGCAGGATAGTTGGTAGTTGACAGTCAGCGCCTTGCAGGGTCACAATTGGTGAACATACTCGCTGCCACAATGGCAGTTATGAAGAGTTTAGTCGTCACGAAATATTCAAGTGCGTCTAGCTGCTCGGGTATGTGCAAGAATCTTCAAGTTACAAGTTACCAAGTCTAAATATCCTCGACTAACGAATAACGACTCTCGTGATTCCTTGCAAACGCAATATGCCTGTTATTTGTTGGTGGGTCTTTTTGTAATGTTCACATTTTTATAACCATGCATATTTCTTGTTATCCTAAATATATACTCGTGTTGAAACATATTCCGCTCTTTGTTACTTCAATAGCAAAGCCTCAAAGCCAGCTACGTACGGGCCACCTGCAGCAGTTTTCTGAGGCAATTTAAATGATATTTCGATTTTACTGTGAAGGAAGAATGGGATGATAAGAGAGAAAGACGAGACTTCAATGTTGAAGATCCTCCATCAAAATGTCTACGAGCCGGAGGAAGGGAAGTAGGAATTTCGAAGAACTTTTGAAACATTACTAGTTCCTCTCAAACAAATTTAAGATTAATAAAATGTATTACAAACAGATTTTAATAGAAATAATTTTGTATTAACTAGAAAATAATTAGATAAAAGCTTTGAAACGTGTTAAAAAAAGCAAAATATAAGCTGTACGAGAAATGTAATAACATTTAGTTTAAAGCAATAAAAATATTAAAGTCCTCTTCTCTTAAAGCCAATCCAATGATGATAAGGGATTGCTGGCAATGTTTTTCGCAATTGTATTTTCGCGAGATTAAAGCTGATTTTTTGAGTTTTTTTTGCGTAAACCTTTCGTAATCCCTGCGGCGTGAGAAATTCGGGTGGCGGCAACATACGGCGGCCGGCGGCACGGCGAGCATATACCGTGTCGGCGGCAGGAATACCACCGCTCCTCTCTTTCTCCGCAACCCCAAACCCGAACGACCACCATACTCAGCGCTCCTTTGGAGCAGTTTCAAAGGTCGCTCTCGGCCGGCGCAGATTTGTTTTGCATGTGTGTTCCTGGTCGCCTCCAGATTTACATTCGCTTTGTGTTGTGCGTGTGGCGGCGGTATCCTGCGCGCGATGTTTACGTACCGGAGCTGAAAGCAGCCCCCTTGCCTCTGCCCCTGCCTCCAGCCGCCAACCATCGCCCACACCACCGCCACCACGCCGCCCCCGCTCAAAGAAAACAAAACGCGAAAGAACCAGACGCAGCAAAACTGCCCAGCAGCGTCGACGGTGTGGAAAAGCGTTCGCGTAATTTTTGATGAACGCCGACACGCCGAGTTAATTTTTATACGCGGACGGCAGCCAAAAACGACGAGAAAAACCGCCCTTCGCCCCAACTCTCCTGCCAGTCCACCCACCACTCTCGTGCTAGTTGACAAACGCAAAGCCAGCGAAACACAAAGAAAATCGCGTGTAACTCGTCCAACACGAGTCCGAAACTAAAACTTTACATTTTTATGCGTTATCGCGATTGTGTTTTGTTTTAAAAGCAGCGGGAATTGCGAGTTTTCAGCGCAAATAACTTTTGCCTCATATATATTTCGACGGAGGAAGGCAGGCCAAACGGTGGTGGGGGAGTTGGTGTTGGTGAATGGTGGAGGCTGCCGGGTCGCTTATGTGCGGAAAACCGCAAAGTATACAATCCGCAACGCAGCACGCATCCGGCAACCAACCACACACGTGCCCGCGCGCCACCCCGTGGAAATTAATAGTACCTTGTCACACCTGAAATGGCCACATGATTTACGATGGTGGGCGGCAGGATCTAGCTTGTGACAACTATGCCAAACACATTTAGGGTTCGCAAGTGAAACGCATGAATGTGTAAAGGATTCGTTTCATGCAATAAAATACTAAAATTTCCTATTACTAGTAAGTGTAACTAAGAATAGGAAACCTTAGATATTATTATGATAAATGTGGGCCATGCATATCGTGAGACCTACGACATCACGTGAGCGGAAATCAGAATATAACCCAATGACCCAGGGGCAGAAGAGTTAGTCGTTACTCAGTAGGGTCAGTAGTTATTTAGTCCTTAGTCAGTTGTCAGTTGCGAGGTAGTTGATCAGGCAGTTTGTTCAGAGGTAGTTCGGCAATTAGTCGATCGGCAATGAGTTAGTCATAGTTGATGAGCTAGTAAGTCACAAGTTGGTCTATGGTAGGCATCCCGTACCAGGGTCGGCGCTAGGGTCATCAGCGACAGCATGCCATTTTTATCCCAGCGCCCTCTATCATTTTTAAACTTTTTAACAGTTTTACATTACATTTTTAAGTTAATATTTAAAAAATCTGGATTCAGTGCACAACAAATTGGATATAATGGTTTTAACATCTAATTCTGCACATACATCATTCTCAATGATAATTAACGCCAAACTATTTAGCCTATCTTGTGGCATATTTGTTCTTACGTAAGTTTTAATTAATTTCCATTTAGAAAAACTACATTCGCCGTTACATACACTAACAAGTAAAGTTATCAGTATTCTTAAGACAATTAAAAAGTTAGGGAAAGCTAAATAATTGGATATAATATAATAAAGAATATCAAAACGTTTTCGAACATGAAAATCATTCTTCTGGAAAATATCCCGGAAAGCACACAACTCATCAAATAACTCTATTGCATTTACATCCATACTGTCGCCATCCAAAAATCGAAAATTTCAAAATATGTCTTAAAATGATTCAAAACGATCGTTTGTCGAATACATCGCAACATCTCAAAGCGTATGAAATACATTAATTTTAATTTAATCTAGTGAATATTGAGGCAATTCGTCAACATTTTGCTTCGGCGGCTCTTTCAAACGTAAAATTCTGTGTGGTATCTACTGATATCACATTACAAACAAAATATGTATTTTATGTATCCGTATTTATAGTTAAGTTGGATTATTTATGAAAACTTATTAAGTATTTCATATCTCCTGCTAGCGCCCCCTTCGACGAGGCGCCCGCATTTCCCGCATGAGTTGCATGCCCGTTTCCGCCGGCCCTGTCCCGTTCGGTCATGTGTTCTTTAACTGTGTTACAACTTAAAAGTGCAAAACAGTTTTTTTTTTCTGAAATTCCTATGTGAGTGTACCCCCACCTTGAAGCCACCTCACAGCCTAGCATAGCCAGCACGTGAACTACTAGCTTACTTTAAACAGCCATTTTTCAACCAGTAAGCAGAGAACACATCTATGATCACTAAATCATCCTCGTACCATCCAGAGATGAGCATCATTAAATGGTAAGTATCATTTATAAGCAACCCCGATAAACGTGGTAAAAAGTCTAGCATGAGTAGTAGAGCCAAGCGAGTCCCTACCACATTTGGTTTACCACATTCGGTAGAAGGAGAAATTACAAGGAGAATCCACGCTCTATCAAATGAAATTCTCAAAACTATGAATGCAATCGGGTACTAGATCTTTGCAAAAAATTATGGTGAAATTCCCAAGACGCAATGCCGAATAGTTTCCGAACAAATAATTGTTAAACATTTGTTTCGACAGCCATTTTATACTGTTCCGAACGTATGGGCTTCGATTACGGCCATTGGTATAACTATTGGTTGGTATAGCTGTTGCGACCCCTGTTGAGGTTTGAACCGGCTTGCACCGTGTCGGAGGCAAAATAGACAGGCCTGCTACAGCTACACCAACTAACCAGAGTTAGTTACCAGAGTTAACCAGATACCGTAAAATGGTTCTTGAAACAAATGTTTAACAATTATTCGTTTGGAAACTATCTGGTATTTCATCCCAGAATTTTCACCATATTTTATTTCAAAGTTCTAGTACCCGACTGTATTTCTAGTTTTGAAAATTTTATTTGACAGGGCGTGAAATCTCCTTGTTATCTTAATGCAACATTTGGTGGAAGCGCCATACCATAATGTTACATTCGGTGAAGGTACCCCAATATCTTTATGCATATTAAGAGTTTTCTAATATCTGAATTTTATCGTTAATAAGAATTTAAATGACATCACAGTTCTATAGTGAATAAAGAAAGAGAACACGACAAAATATTTTCGAACGAGCAGAAAGAGTATGTTTATTGATTACTGATTCAGATTTCAACATTAAAGATCCTCCACCCTAAATGTCTACAGTTACTAACGTTTATAGACCATGATACTAATGATCCTTCATCAGAAAATGATGTAAAATCTTATTGATACTGAATGTATGGACGTCTTAACGACATTATTACCCCATTGCTGTAAGTACACGGTGACCTACTTAAAGAGCTTTACTGATTTGACCAGCCGAGGAACATGACAATATATAAGATACATTGCACGAGACAACTCTAGGATGGAATATGTATTTCCTTACAAGACACCAACAAATACTCCCTTTTTCTCACTCTCTCTCTCTCTCTTATTAAGGAAACAAGGATGCTTTTTCCTCTTCTTATTTTAAGCTGGGTAGCTTATTTTTACTGGCACTTCCCCTGGGATATTAATGTCCAGCTATCGGACCATCTTTTTGGTTGCCTGCCGGTGTGGTGCTTTCCTTGTGGTCTGCCCTCTTTCACCATTCGTGCGAATTCTATCGGTTTGCAGTCTATCTACGTGGTCATTCCATATCATCCTACGATTTCTTGTCCATCGCACTATGTCTGGTACATTGCACCTCTTTCCAATATCTCTATTCCGTTTCTTGTCTCAGATGGTTAGTCCGCTTATATGCTTTAAGGATTGCAACTCTTGATTGGCAGATGGTACAAGAAGTTTGTAAACTCAAGACTGAAATACACACATTTGGAATCTCTAGAATGTGTATTTCCCTACCAAACACCGACAATCCTCTCTTCGAACGGGAACGAGATTTCACTCTTTTTACTAGTAACAAAAAAGAAATCCTTATCCTTCTAGATAAACTCAGAAGTAAACTCTTAAATTTCTCCTCAAACTAGGTTAGCCTACACGACTAAGGTGGAGCTTAATAAGAGTTGTATGCCCCCGGCTGACAGATGGCAGTGAAAGTTGTAAACTCGGCGCCAAATTGTTTCATTTCGCACCTTTTTATTGCGTCAGCGACGTCGGCTAAACGTATTTACAAAGCAGATTGAGCGATAAATTAGAGCCGACTCTGTCACGGCGTCGTTGCCGTCCCCGACGCAACGTCGCTTCGCCGCCGATGCGGCGACGACGGCGGCAAAGCAAAGGCAAAACGAGCGAGGGCCAGCCAGCCCGTAGCCGTGGCGGTTGGCGGCGTTCATGCGCCGCGCGCGCACACACAAAAGATAAATACCTACTCGCGAAACTTCGTCGAGCTTTATAATCCGACCGGAAGCGGGGGCGCGCATAATTAACCATTATAAACTTGGCAATCAATTAGGCGCGCGGCGAACTTTTCGCCGCGCCGCAAGTTTTTAACGGTCGACATTACGCGCTCGTGTCATGCAACACTATCTGCGCCTCCTCAGTCGACGCCCCACACCCTCCCCATCAAAACCGCCACCGGCGCTAGCCTTCAATACCGCCCCCTAGCAGCGGCGTTTTTAGTGCCGCTTGTTTCGACGCCCATAGCGGAGTAGTTTTACGATTATTACGTGTATTCGGCGCGAGCGTAACTTGAGTTGAACGCTGTAAATTCGCGTTAACTAAACGGCCGTGCGCCGTCCCAAACCCCCCAAATGCGCCACCAGCATTGCCGCTGCTCGTCAGCGGCGGGTTTGGGCTGTGAGTGGCGCGGCGGTCGTTTGTCGCATCAAAATGCGGTTTAATTGCACGAACGTGGTGTGGAAATATTAACTAATTTGAATTCGGAATCACAATTTTAGCGTATTTTAAACTAACCAGCTTTTTTTAGGTTATGTTTGTTCAGTACCGTACATAATCTGACCTATTTTAAGTTAGGTTAGATTAGAATAAGCCAGGCTATGTATGTTTATTTTATCTCTAGTTGAGTTTGATTTGTTTAGGTTAGGTTAGGTTTAGTTAGGTCAGATAGGGAAGGTTAGGGTAGGTTAGGGCAGGTTAAGGTGGGCTAGGGTAGGTTAGGGTAGGTGAGGTTATATTAGGTTAGTTAGGTTTGGGTAGGTTAGGTTAGGTTAGGGTAAGATAGGGTAGGTTAGGGTAAGTTAAGATTAGTAGTAGGTTAGGGTAGGTTAGGTTATGTTAGGTTAGTTAGGTTTGGGTAGGTTAGGCTAGGTTAGGGTAGGTTAGGGTAAGATAGGGTAGGTTAGGGCAAATTAGGGTTAGTGATAGATTAGTGTAAGTTATAGTAGATTAGATTAGGTTAGGTTAGCTTAGCTAAGCTTAGGTTATGTTAGGTAAGGGTAGGTTAGATTTGATTAGGGCAGGCTAGATTAGGTTAGCTTAGGACAGGTTTGGTGAGGTTAGGGTGGATTAGAGATGGTTAGGGTAGGTTAGAGCAGATTGGGGAAGGTTAGAGTAAATTGGAGTAGATTGCAGTAGGCGAAGGTAGGTTAAGTTAGGTTAAAATAGATTAGGCCAGATTAGATTAGGCTAGGTTAGGAATGCTAATGAAGCATTGGGTTAAGTAAATTAATGTTAGGAGAATTACCAGAACTTGTTCCACAACAATAAAATATAAATTATTTCCCAATATTGCGTCGATAAAAATCATTAATAACGATTGTCAGTATGTTAAAAATAAGCCAATATTTACCCTCGAAGCTCTACAATATTCTTATCTTTATCCGCGCCCTCCCCACCACCTCCTCCTACTACTCCTCCTCGCCCCATCGAGCGTTTCGGCAGGACGGGAAAGAAATTAATCATTCCCCAAAATTGATGGATTTCAGGAGGCAGCGGGAAAGTCGGAAAAGTCGGCAAACTGTCCACGAGCAATATGTACGATATTGGCTGGCGTTGTGTTCGCTGCCTTTTTTTCTCGCCGCACCACTCACTCCCTCGTTGTATTTTGCATTTTCCGTTTGGTTTCGAAACTTTTGCAACGCGTAGCTGGCGCGCGCGATTTTCATGCAAACGCAGTAGCGTCGCTGCTTTTGGCGTGTTTCCCACACAAAAAAAAACACGAAAAAGAAAGCAAACAAGCACACCGGAAAGCAACTTGCTTATTTCCGCTGCTTCCTAATGCGCCTAATATCGATATGTACCTTTGGCATATCGATATTATGCGCGTTTTTATCGCCAACTTTTCGATGTTTTCATTCCGGCGCGTTCGCAGGAAAAACTTCCCGCTTTTATTTGCATTTTATCGCGCATGCCTACACAAGATGCGCTATAAATATTACAATTACGTGTATAAAT